>CAUZXS010006693.1:5000-72676 GCA_963585895.1 Sepioteuthis lessoniana | reverse complement strand
AAGTACAGTTTACTTGTCAAAAACATTTCTATTTCAAGCTATTTAGTTTAGTCAAACAGTTCTTATTTAAACAATTCACTTTAGCATAAGAATGCAGTTGGTTCTATTTAACCCATAGATAAGACCCTATCAGATGCTACCACTTCGGGCCAGATTAGACCTGACCAATGGCAGTGAAGGGGTGCTCTGCATTCCCCAAAGCTCCAGCATCACTGGAACCTCACCAACAGATTGTTTAGTGTCATATCCAGGACACTCATTGGGAGGGTTTTACCCCTCTGCAGAGGTGCAGTCAGTGTATTCTACAACCCCAGCCGACTGGGCAATACACATAGCTAATGTTGAAACAGTTCTATTTCGAGCAATTCAGTTTAGCATAAATACACAGTTTAAATGTTAAAACAGTTCTATTCTAAACAATTAAGTTTAGCATAAATACACAGTTTAAATGCAAATAACAGTAAACTCAAGAAACCACAGTTTAGTTTTATTTAATCCATAGATAGCGCTCTTATCAGGTGCTACCGCTCTGGGCTAGAGTGGACCTGGGAGTAATGGCAATGAATGAGTACTCTGCATTCCCCAAAGCTCCAGCATTACTGGAACCTCACCATCAGATTGTTTAGTGTCATATCTTGGACAGTTTTTGGGGGAGTCTTACTCTTCTGCAGAGAAGCAGTCAGGCAAATATATGTATATTTAGATATGTATATATATATATACATATAAGTATAAATATGTATATGCATATGTATGTTTATACATATGTATGTATTTAAAAATATGTAGCTCCACGCAGAGATTTCTATTTTTTGAACTTATTATTATTTACATATGTGTTTTATATGTGTATGTTAACAGCTTGTTGCTTTCATCATAGAACATATATGGCACAAGGCATTGTTAATGGGGTAATCAATGAGACTTGAACTCACTCTTTTTTACAGTTTGAATTTTTTTCAGTTGGTTATGGGTTTTATATAGATGTCATCCTCTCATTTTTCTTAGAGTGTATTTACCTCAGTTTGCTTTACCCCTCTTTGATATTTGATATGTTTTTGTGTGTGTGTGTGTGTGTGTGTGTGTGTGTTGCAAGTGTTGGAGTGGTTTTGGGCTTCAGGAACAGTTATTTTTCTTCTCTATGTGTGAGTGTGTGTATGTTTTGTCTCTATAATTTATTTAAGATCTTAAATAAATTATAGAGACAATATTTGTCTTTGCGAATTAATGAAACATGCTTAAATGTGTATATATATATATATATATATGTATGTATGTATGTGTATATATGTTATATATATATATGTTATATATATATATATATGTTATATATATGTTTATGTTTATATGTGTATGTTATTTATATTTATATTATTTTGTATGTATACATATAGATATGTATGTATATAAATGTATATATTTATATGTATGTAAGTATATATATATATATATATATATATATATATATATATAAAGTGTAAAGATATTAAATGTATTCAATAACTAACCACCCATCCTAACAGAATCAACCAACCGCATCTATGATTTATGAAAAAAAACACTAAATAAAAATATAAAAGTCATTGCAACATACAACCTAACATGACCCCTGAAGGTGACCAGTAAAATGGTTGAAAGAGCTTGGGCTAATACAGAGTTCTTTCCATACCAACTTGACCCAGAAGAATAGTCAGAAGACTTGAAGGTTTTTATTTGAAGATTTTAAAAAAGAAACAATCTGCAGTATTCAACCAAACATGTTTAGATACAGATTTGCTATCTAAGTATACAATATGTGTATATATATATATATATATATATGTGTGTGTGTGTGTGTATATATATGTGAATGCATATATATATATATATATGGGGGGGAGTTATATATATGTATCATCATCATCATCATCGTCATGTCACACCATCAGCACAGATATATATATATATATATATATAAATGTATGAGTATATATATATATATATATATATATATATATATTGTGTTGAAAGTGGAGATAGATTTTTGGGAGCTTATAAGAAAAAAAGTTGCTAAGGTTTAGGTGAAAGGGGTTTTGGCATATCTTGTTTCATGGAAAGATATTGACTATAATGTGATGTCTCAGAAAATTGTCTATATTGTGGTGCCTAGGTTGTACACCCAAATTACAACCTAGACACTACAATATAGACAATTTTCTGAGATTATAGTCAATATCTTTCCATGAAACTAGATATGCCAAAAACCCTTTTACCAAAACCCTTCCCTACTTTTTTTCTCATCAACTCCCCAAAATATATATATATGGATACATGTATTTGTATATATATATTCATATATTTGTATTTATGTATATATATATGTATACATGTATTTATATGTATATTTTGGCAGTATTTCTTCATTAATATATATTTCATTGAACATAATAGACATTTTTTGTCTACAAATGTTTTTTTTTACAGAATTAATTTTCAAACCAGTGCTAATGTATTTAAATGTCTTTAGCTACTAATGCTATTTATAGAAACAAATTTAAATGTAAATGCTACACACTGCAACAGTACAGACACTCTTCTAACAAAGTAGTAATGTACATACAAAAGTTACATCACTTTTGTAATAGATCCGCCCCTGATGATGACCCAAAGTCAAGCAGAAAGTACTTGGGAAATAAATAATTATGGAAGATTTATCAACCAATTCCTGCTGAATATTATAACATCAATATGAAAATATGAAAGGATCAACAAAAAAATATGAAGACCAAAAAATGTCTATGTTCAATGAAATATGTATTAATGTGTTTATATATGTACTTATATGTATATATGTATTTATTTATACACACACACACACATATATATATATATATATATATATGAAGGAAGTTTGGATAGATCAAAAACTTAATTCAAATTTAGATGTGTGATATTTCATTTGGGTTTATTTCATCTGGAACTTCTTCAGACAGAGACTGTTTTCTGAGTTTTTCTATTTAAAATCATGTGAAGAGACAAGATAAGATGGTGGAGGGGGTATAGTTATATTAGGAAAGCTGGGAGGGATTTAAAGTTAAATGTATCAGGTTTCATTACAGATTTTTTGTTTTGGAAGTGGAGACAGATTTCAAGGAGCTGATAAGAAAAAAGTAGGGAAGGGTTTGGGTGAAAGGGGTTTTGGCATATCTCATTTCATGGAAAGATATTGACTATAATGTGCTGTAGCAGAAATTTGTATATATTTTGGTGTTTAGGTTGTAGTTGGGGTGAGGAAGGGATAAAAGGTAATGTGATAAGGAAAAGCAAAGGATTCTAAAAAGTATAGTAGCACCTTGTGAAAAAATGTTATTTTTCTTCTGTTTTCTATTTTGTTTTTGTTTAGTATGATGTTCACCAGGTTGTTTTATATGGTTTGTTTTGGAAATGACCATAGATTCTAGTAGTCTTTAGGATTTTTTGCAGTGTATGGGTTATTTGGATTGCTTGGGAAAAATTAAATGTCTGCTTGAGCTCTAGCATGTAGGAGAAAAGGGTTTTTTGATCGTCATTTGTTTTGATTGATCATTTATGTTCATAGATTCTTTTTTCTAGATTGTGTTGGGTTTCGCTGCTGTAATGTTTGCAGCAATCTTTGAGTGGGATGGAGTATATGCCTGTGTGAGAAGTTGTTTCATTGTTGGTCCATTTTGTGATGTTTGTGAGGTGGTTTGTATGATTGGTGTTCTTAACTTGGTTAGTTTCTTGTAGAGTGCTATGTTATGTGTGTTAGTGGGTAGAGAGATTGGTCTTTACTCAGCACAATCAGCCCCTCACTCATCAAAAACTCCGGAGACTTACTTGATAAAATCAAGGACAAACATACTAAACAAAACTATGAATAGTTTAGACATATCTTCTCTCTACACAAACATACCCATCAAAAAATACCTTAACCTTCTTGCTACTGTGACGCGAAAAATTTACTTTTATCCCAGAACGAGGTTTTATTTTTGCACGTGTGAAGACGGGGCCGGTTGGCACTTGATCCCTTGTAGAATAAGTCCTTGTTCAGAGTTTTTTCTTTGGGCATATTAGAACTGGCATATTATGTAGGGGATCAATTTAGGGCTAGACTGACCGCCGCTGGCAAGGGGTTCCAAATTTCACACTATACACACACCCACCAAGGCCGCTAGACTTCCTCCCCTAGAACAATGGAAGATATGGACCTCTAGGTTTAGACGTAATAATATTAATTATAGTAGTCGGCAATTCCGGTTTCCCGCATGATATTTTAAAGGGATTAACAGGACAATTTTAAGTGAGCATATAATAAGGCGAATAGAAGCTGGAAACAAAATATGACATAACAAACTCGTAGAAGACACTGCAAATAACAACTTCGACCACGTGGGAACATTAAAATATATCAATCTTTTACTACACATAGATATACACCTTCAACGTGTCAAATATATCATAAATGAACAGTCCATGAACATAAGTGTCTTTCTTCTTTTCTTTTCTTTCGTTTTCCTTCAAATTGAGAGAGAGAGAGAGGGTATATAAAATTGGGTATAAGGAGAAACAGTCCCAAAGTCACTTATCTTATTTAGATGGATTTCTGTGGAGAATCTTTCTTCTTTTACGGGCTGACAGACTTTATCTTATTTTTAGTACTGGCTTGAAGATACGGCTTCTTCTTGTCCGAGATTTTTTCGTTTTCTTTTACCCGGAGTACTTGGCTTTGGGTTCCGTCCGCCACGAACCCTGTCCAACAACTAACTTTCTTATTATCTATTTCCGCTAACGGGAAGGAGTCCCCACTTCCGTTTTGGGGTCCCAGCCAATCGTTTGGCTTCTCTCTTCTTCCTTCCCATGTCAGGCGACCCGAGGGTGGTCACCGAGTACAAACATCTGTTCTTAACGGTCATTCTTTGACGGCTTGCTACTGTTAATTCGAACACAAGGATAGTAGTAATTTTATTTCTATCGTCTCAGTGGGATACCACGTGACACTACTCACTTTAGAAAAATTAAATTCGACTCACCACTACCCATAAACACGCTAGTCAACATCTGCAAACACCTAACAAACATGACCTACTTCAAATTTAACAACAAATTCTACAAACAAAAATATGGCCTCCCCATGGGAAACCCACTTAGCAGAGTATTAGTCTATTTCTAGAATTTTTAGAATCTGGCCCTTTTAAATACAGACTACCTACCAACATCACATGTTTCAGATATATAGAAGATGTACTTATTTTCCTACCCCAAAACATCAAAACTGAAGAGATCGTAGAAAAACTAAACAATATTGAACCCTCCATCAACTTCACATATGAAAAAGAATCTAATAACACCATACCCTTCCTGGACATCCTAATTATTAAATCTCATTACAGCTTAACTTTTAAAGTCTACTGCGAACCCACAAACAAAAACGGTTACATACATTTCTACTCCCACTACAACAACAAATTCGAAACAGGCCTTATTATAGGCTAAGTGCACTCAGAATATGTAGCCCACAATACCATAATAAAAAATTTGAAATCATCTAACTTTCCCTCAAAAGCTTAAAATACCCCAAATTTTTCATATCAAATGCTAGAAAAAAGCTCTTAAGATACACTCATTAAATAAACCAAAGAAAACCAACCTCACTATCCCCATTACCCATAGAAACTCTTCACTACAATCTATTATTTCAACTATATAAGGAGGGACTCAAATGTATCAGGTTTCATTAAAGATTTTTTGTTTTGAAAGTGGAGATAGATTTTAGGGAGTTGATAAGAAAGAAGTAGGGAAGGGTTTGTGTATGACTTGTTTCATGGAAAAGATATTGACTATTATGTGATGTTGCAGAAAATTGTCTATATTGTGATGTCTGGGTTGTAATTGGGGTGAGGAAGGGCTAAGAGGTAAATGATATGAAAACAAAATCAAAATAGAAAAGGGATAGGACCCCCCCAAGCCTTTTTTCTCTCTGTGCCACCATACTTTTGAAAATCCTTTTTCCTTTTCCTTATCATGAATAATGAAACTTGATACATTTGACTATAAGTCCCTCACAACTTTTCCTGTTACAACTATACCCACTCCATCTCCTCACATGCTTTTAAATTGAAAAAATCAGAAAACAGTCTGTCTTGAAGATGAAATAAAGCCCTAATGAAATATCACACATCTAAATCTGAGTTAAGTGTTTGATTTATCCAACTTTCTACATATTACTATCATACAGTCAGATTCAATACAAATCTATCTTTTCAACATGTAGACTAATTTACAAGATTAATTCACTGAAATATCCTTGTCAGCTTTCGGACACTTCATAGGCCATCATCATTGGTTTTGCAAATGTAAAGTGTGTTTTGTCTTATTTTATATCAATATGTCTCTCTCTCTCTCTCTCTCTCTCTCTATATATATATATATATATATATATATATATATATATATATATTTCAGTTTATGTCAACATATATGTATATATATTTATTTCTTTATATGTAATTGTATATGTAAAAATATCATCATACATATATAAATGTATATGTATATATATCTTTAATTTTAAAATTTATTTATAGTTTTGTACATATATACATTGAGATATCTGTATATTTATATGTATTTATGTATATGTCTGCATATCTATATATATTTTCACATATGTATATATGCATGTATATACGTATACTTTGATATATATATATATATATATATATATATATATAGCTATAATTTTGTGCATATATGAATGAGTGTATATATGTATATATATTCCTCCATATTCATTGTATGTTAAAAAAGTTTTGATACATTCCAGTATATATATATGCATGTATAAGTATATATATATTTTTATATATTCATATATATTTACATATTTTTTATAAATATTTATTTTCTTCAATGTACATACACATACGTATATATTTATACATATATTTGTATATATGTATGCATTTATATGAAAATATGCTTGTATGTATATATGTTTACTTATGTATATATATGTATATATTCATGTTTATATATATATATGTTTTAATGAATATTTATATATTTCGGCACATATATATATATATTCACATATATATAGATGGGTATGCATATTTATGTGTTTATGTAAATGTGTGTACATATATATATATATATATATATATATATATATATATATATATATATATATATATATATATATTTGTTTCATATGTGTATATATACATATATGTTTTTATATTTACCATAAATATATATGTGTGTGTGTGTGTGTGTGTAGTTAAGCAGTAGTTGTTCATTTAAGCATGTTTCATTAAATAATAAAGACAAATTTTATCTCTATAATTTATTTAAGATCCTTTCAAGTTTCCTGATAAGTGTCTTAGTTTCAGGTTTGAATTGGTAGATGAATTTCCCAAAATTGTTCTGAGTGCTCTCGGATCCTTCATAGATCATCATCAGGGGATGCTTGCTTGTTTATTAGGTGTGTTTAAACTAAGACACTTATCAGTAAACTTGAAAGGATCTTAAAAGAATTATACAGACAAAATTTGTCTTTATTATTTAATGAAACATATATACATATATATATATATATA
Organism: Sepioteuthis lessoniana; assembly: GCA_963585895.1. NCBI lineage: Eukaryota > Metazoa > Mollusca > Cephalopoda > Myopsida > Loliginidae > Sepioteuthis > Sepioteuthis lessoniana. Next base: position 65,078 of record CAUZXS010006693.1, on the reverse strand, counting down.
TATATATGAATCAAGTAAAGTTGCCAACCGTAGCTCAGGGTAACCTAAAGGCTCCCTTTTCCATAGCTACTACACCACTATGTATTGGAAGGTTCTACTCCTTTCCATGAATAGCTCTACTTTCCTCTTGAAGTGTTCTTATTGTGGCTGTTGCTATAATAATGGTAATATACATCGCGGAGGCCCGGTTCTTATTAACGCAAGGTGTTAAGTAAGCAGGTATCGCATACCATTTTTTGAGTCTTTGATATGACTCCACCTTGGATTTAACCCCGGTCTCCTGGTCCATTGGCGAAAACTCTACCTTGAGGTCGATATTTATTTATATGAAGGCATACATATATCTATATTTATGTAATTCATATCCATAGATATAGATCTACATGTATGTGTATATATGTATATGTATGTCCATGTATGCATATATACATTTGCATATGTTTTTTCATGTGTTTATCAAAACAGTTGAAATAATGATTCTTCTTCAAAAATATATTGACAATAGTTTTGACAACTTTGCTTGAAAAAATTTATTATGAACTTTCTTTTCTATATTTTTGATGAAATAATGAATTACAAAAAATTTAATGTACTAATAACATTTTAGAACACAGATTTGCTTCCTGAGATTTTAGATATTAGTAATCATTGGCTGCTGATTCATGATATTTCATTAGTCTTTCTCTATCTTCTCTCCTCTCTCAGGTATGATATATTCCTAATTGTTGTACATACAATTTTTCACACTCAAGTGTTGAAGTTTACAAACTATTATTATTGACTTTTTGATTAACTACACATTTTCATGCATGTAGACTTTATTTATTTATGATCAAATTACTTCATAGAATCTGATAATAGTGAAAAAAGAATTGGAAATTATCATTGATACTCAGTCATTTTACAATAGCAGTGTTGTGGTGAGCTGTCCTAGGACAATCCTGTTGAAAAGACCAACACTAATCTACCATCATATGGGTATCCCAGTGACCTGGTATCCTTCTTCCATAGTTCTTTGTGGAATCATTTTTGTTTTTTAATTCAGTCTCCAAGGTTTTCTAGGAAACGATCATAATAGCTATGGAAGTAATGCACTTAGATACTTATTTTACCATCAGGAAAGAAGATTGCATGTTCTCCACTAGTTCAGAGTAATTATCTGCTTTATAGTTTCCAAGAAAATTCATTACATCTAGATTTAGCAAAGACCATGTATCTCCCTCAGCTTTGTTCTTTAAGTCTTGAAATTTTTGATTTTTTTATGAGTTCTCTGATTTGTGGCTCATCAGAAATACCTTCCTTAAGCTTCTCAATTGTCAGCACTGAAAAGTTTTTTCAAATGTAATCAAGACTGCTAGCACCTTTGTTCTAAAGCTTTTCAAATTGTTTCATTAAATCTACTTTGGTGTGCAGAAGTGCTTAAATGATCTTATCTCTGTCAACCAATGCTTCTGCAATTACATTCTTTTCTCCTACCACTATGTTTTCTCACCTAGTACTCATCTTCAGATGTAGAAGCACAAGTTTTAAGCTCCACTTACAACTATGAGCAAGTGCTATTCTCTTGGTACACATTTTGATATGCCCATTTTTATCTACAAGCTTTGAACATTGTTGCAAAAAAACAAAACCTCTTTTCCCTTGAGAAGAAAGACAGTAAATCAATTTTTCTTTTGCAAAAGTATGTGATTTTGGTTCTTGGATGTAATAAGTTCTCTTCTGCTTTTCTCCATACCAACAATTCTGCTGTTTTCTTAGAGATTTAGTTCCCTTATGAAGCCATTGAGCTTTGGCTGATTAAAAAACTTGTGCAACTGATGAGGTTCTTGCATAATCAGTCACTTTGCCCATGATTACTGTCTATTACTGACTTCTTGAAGTTCTTCAAGATGAATGATTGGACACATATTTCAAATGTGAGTGTATAACTAGTCATTTTACTTAGTCTTGGTCAGGATGTATCCATTTACTCCCCTTAATGGTTACCAGACAGAAGTAACAGTATTCGCCATGGTTCTTTTGTTCTCTCCAGACTAGAAGTATGCCAAACTTCAGACATTTTCTCTTACCATTTGTTCAATGCTGAAGGTTCTCCCAACACATTTTATATTGTCCCTTAGTTTTATTTTGAAATAGCTTAAGTATGCCTTTTTCACAAAATCAGATATGGATATTCTCTGTTCTATGAAATTATACTCTCCACAAATGTAGCAAGAAGAATCTGAATGATTCAATCACTTTCTTTATAAGGAAGCCATGTTATCACCTGCAGATGGAAAATACAATGGTCTGTAAACATTTATTGATAAGTACATTTTCCCAAAAACTTGAGCTGCTTGAAAGAAATGAAAATTATATTCTTTTTCAATGGATTGAATATACTTAGAATCAGGTGTAAAATCTGCAGTACCAAAAAACTATATATATATATATATATATATATATTAGTTTGAGATATATGAATATTAAGATTATTGAGATAAGGAATTTACCTTCAAGCTGATGGCCCTTACTCCAGACTTAATCTATAAAACTCTAAAATTTGGAGACAAAAATCAAAGACAGTATCTGCCAAACTCTTCTTGGTTACAAGTTTTAAAAAAATCAAAATAACCAGCTTTTCTTTCAAAAATTTTATAAACTCATAATTTTTAAAATTATATGTATTTTTTTATTTATAGATTTTCATTTATGCTTCATCAATATATTTATCAATCAGTAAGTTGTAATGTTTTAATAGTGCTTTATTTTGCTTATAACTATAGATGATAGCAAAGTAAAAAAAACAAAAAACATTTTAATTTCAAGGGTGTTTAAAATGTTTTTCAGGACAGTTCTGAAAAAGTTTATCTGGAGCCCTGCTACTTACTCTGATCTTTTTACTTAGTAATTCATTTCAGTTTGGAAAATTTTTAAAATTTTTCTATTTTTATCTATGTATACAAATATATTTGTGTGTTTGTATATATATATATATATATATATATATAAGGGTTTATATCACTATGTATCAAGACTGTGTGTTTTATAAACAAAAACCATCTATTACTGAGTAGAATTTGGTTCACTTATTAATTTTATAAGAAAAATGTTAAATGTAAATCAGTAACATAAATTCCTACTTATAGATTGGCCACAATAAATGAGTGACAAATGTTTCCTGTTCCAGATACTCTTATTTTTAATTTTTTTTCATTTCTTAATAATATCTTCCTCAAAAAGTATATAAAAATATATTTTTCTCATAAATGAAACACAAGTCAGTTGTAAATAAATAGCACTTGTCATTTTAACTGAGACAAAAGGTAAGTGAACTGGATTTGGTTAATTGCTAGGCAAGTTAGAATATTTCAGCAGAGCAACAAGTGTGGGATGAATGCTCATGTACCCTTGAGAATCTCCTATAAAGGATATACACCCTCTTTAAAGGGGAACATGTAACCACATTGAGTCCTGGAACTACTTAAGATGTATCAGGAGATGCATCTTGTAATATACCCTCATACATTGTGATCTGAGTCCTGAATAACTATTTTTGTTAATATTTCTTTGATGTTATCTTTAGTATATATTTGTATGTCTTTAAATAATATGATATCGTAGTAACTTACTAAGCTTTTGCTTGGATGTGGCACAAGGCCAAATAAATGGGGCACCCAATGAGACTTGAACCCACATGTGAAGGTTTGCTACTTTAGCTTACTTACCATTACACCACCCAGGGTGTCCAAATAATATGATATAATAGAAATATAATTTATAAAAAAAAACAATGGGTTGTCCCAAGAAGGAATGTTTTGTGCTCTTTCAGAATAAAGAAAGCATTGCATTGACAATTGTATTACATTGTAGTGATAGAATGATGATGGTAAAATAGGTTTTTATTTCTATATCTTGTCTACAAATGTTTAAAGATATTTAAGTATCATGTCAATAATGTAATGTGCTTAGTGTTTACCTTAATTTCTTTCTTTTCTATTTTAGCTGAAAGATAAATAATGAGTTGTTCCATTGGAAGTTTTCTTAAGTTGAATTGCCATGCTGGTAAGAAAAGAAGTGTTGCAAAGATTAATATTGATGAATTAACTTAGAAGGAAGTAGAGTTGTTATTGATAAGAACAAAGATTAGTCACTATAATAAAGATTGGTACTTTGGGTTCATGAATTATGTTTCAGTTGAGAACCTTGATGTGAATATCAAGTTTATTCATCCCAAAAGGCCTGCAGCCCAGATTTTTTTCCCCAGGTCAACATGATATCCACTAGATTCCATTGTATGACATAATCTAAAAAGTTGAGCTACTATCATCTGGTAGTACAAGGCAATTTCATCACTTTCAAAACTATTAGACATGCTGTCATAATATTTCATTTGATAGGATCTATAAGACAACGTCACTTATTAGTTCATCCTTGCTTCTCCAGCAGTGTCCTGCATGTCTTGTTCATCTTATTTGTTTTGGAGATAAGAGGTAAGTAGCCGAACAGCAACTGTTTTATGGGGTGTTGCTTCCAGGATTTGTTTAATGTAGCTCAAAAGATTACCATGACTGTAATTCAAACCATGTGTCAAAACCCCATTGCCCTTCACATGGGAAAACAAGGATCACGTTCTGCTGAGGTTGAAACTCTGGCTCCAGTGTTTGAAAAATGAGCTACAGAACTCAAACAGAAATAACATAGATGCAAACGCACTGTACACATTGCGACACTTAATATTAGAAGTTTAAATAGCATTGGCCAGTTACCGAAGTTGACTGTATCTGCAGCAGAACATAATATAGACATAGCATGCATACAAGAGCATATATACTATCATAGTAAACTAGAAATGAAGTACCATGATAGTGCATGTGCATGGAAAAACAATGCCATCATTGGAAGAGTAGGAATGCTTCTTAGTCCTCTTGCTCTAAAATCACTTAATAACATTGAGAAAATACAACCAAAAATGATAATAGCTACATTTAATAGCAACCCCAGCTACAGACCCTACATTGCCAGTGATGAAGCCAACCTTGTCTTCTATAATGAGCTATCTTCCCTTGTCCATAGTATTCCCAAATACAATATCCTAATCATCGGTGGAGACATGAATGCTCAAATAAGTGAAGAGGAAAACGACAAATTCTGTTTACACAACTTGTCAAACAGAAATGGGGAACTTCTAACAGAAGTCTCACTCAAAAACAGACTAAAATGCCTTAATACTAAATTCCAGTAAAAGGAGGGAAAACTATAGACCTACACCAACCCAAATAATGCTAAAGCACAGATAGATTACATATTCATTAATAAAAAATGGATTAATAGCACTCTGAACTGTGAGACATATTCCTTATTCGAAGGCGTATCTACTGATCACATAATTGTCACAACAAAGATATGCCTGAGCATACGCAGGAATACAACACAAATACCCAAAACCACACACTCTGACTGGTCCTCACTTAATAATAGGGATATAAGCAATAAATTTATGATAGCTGTTAGAAATAAATTTTATAATCTTCAAGAAATATCTGAAGCACCTACTCCAAATGACAAATATGAAAACTTCATCATCTCCCACATGGAAGCAGCAGCAGAGTGTATACCAACCAAACCAAGAGCCAAACATAGAGTTCCATGGGAAACATTAGCAGTTAGGAAAAAATGTGATAACGTGAAAACAGCATCCCTATGTAATAAAAGAAACCCAACCAATACCAATGTGCAGAAACTTAAGTAGGCACAAAGAGAACAAATAGAATACATTCAAGGTCAAATCAGTAAAATAAGAAACTCAGTTGAAGATAGACAATCTCAAATAGTGTGACCAACAGTAAATGAAATGAGTAAAAAGAAGAGCACCTTGAGAGCTAATGTTGTATAGCCGTGATGAAGGAAGAAACCACAACATTTGGTTATATATATATATCTCTTTATTTCTCTCAAAAAGGGCCAAATTTTCTGTGGTGGGAGAGAGACAGAGACAGGTAGGCAAAGACTGACTGCTATATTGACCCATAACTTTTTCTTTTCTTGACCATACCATGCTGTGTTATCTTCAATGCTTCACTTAATACTTCTGCTTCTCAGCCCTGGGGTACTCAACTGGAGATCTGCTGTGGGCCGCTCACTAGTAATCTCCACGACTGACCAAATCTTTTCTGGCCACAAGCTGAGAGTTCAAGACTGAGATTCAGACTGCCTGTATCTCACGTGGGCATCTGTGTATATCATTTCTTAACACCCACATATTTCTGTTCAACAATGTGACTGCTTCCGCTTATTTTCACAGGTGTGTCCTGCGCAGAGAATCTCTGATAGCTCAGTCAAGGGTCAATATGCAACACTAAACTAAAAGCTACCAGTCAAGAAGAACAAATACAGATATGGGGAAAACATTTCAAGAATCTGCTTGGTAACTCCCCTAAAATCTCAGATAAACCCATCACGAAAATTATTAATAACCAACTTGACATCAAACTAGGACAGTTTACTCAAGAAGAACTCAATGTAGTACTAACAAAAATTAATAACAAGAAAGAAAATATACCTATATATATATATATGCCTGTTTATATATATATCTTAGAATATTCAAACTATTGACTTCATTTTCATTATTACACTCACTACATTTTGGCCAATATTACCTTCAGCTTTCTTCAGGTGTTTCATGTTGAAATCGGGAGCCTCTGTAGAACCTCAATCTAAACCCTTTATTTAATCCATGGGGTTAGACTGTTTCAATTCCATTAACCATGATTTGGTATAAGTATTAAGCTATAATAATTATTCCTTGTTATTCTTACTTGTAGTTGGAATTGAACCTGCAACTTCCAGATAATTTCACTTGGAAGCACTTTCTAAACAAACACCTTATCCACTAAACTATTTAACTTTACCGATTAATTCAGAGTGAATTTTTGGGTCTTATAAACCTAATGCCTCTATCAGTCCATGAGATTCTCCTCTCTACTAACACAGTTTAATTGTCAAAAACATTTCCATTTCAAACTATTTAAGCAGTTATATGTAATAATTCAGTTAAGTGTAAATACAGTTTTAATGTCGAAAAAAACAGTTCTATTTGAAATAATTCAGTTAAGCATAGGCACGCAGTTTAAGTGCAAGTACGGTTTAATTTTCAAAAATGTTTCTATACCTATATATATATATATATGCCTGTTTATATATATATCTTAGAATATTCGAACTATTGACTTCATTTTCATTATTACACTCACTACATTTTGGCCAATATTACCTTCAGCTTTCTTCAGGTGTTTCATGTTGAAATCGGGAGCCTCTGTAGAACCTCAATCTAAACCCTTTTCAAGCTATTCAGTTTACTCAATTCATTTTAGCATAAGTATGTTGTTAGTTCTATTTAACCCATAGATAGGGCCCTATCAGGTGCTACCACTCCGGGCCAGAGTGGACCTAGGAGCGATGGCAATGAAGGGGTACTCCGCATTCCCCAAAGCTCCAGCATTGCTGGAACCTCACCATCAGATTGTTTAGTGTCATATCCAGGACACTCGTTGGTTTTTTTTTACCCCTCTGCAGAGAAGCAGTCGGTGTATTCTACAGCCCCAGCCGACTGGGCAATTTGAGATGTTTGTATGTTGTATGTGTATATATATATATATATATATATATATATATACACACACATTACTAGTCAAAAGTATTTGAGCATTCTCAAAAATTTTTATTTCTCATCCTAAAAGTGTTATTTTTAATGAAACAAGTTAAGCACTCCAATAGGTTTAGTTATTTAGCTCACTGCCATATCAAGTCTTGTTTATTTCATAATAAATCCTGTTACACACACACACACACACACATATATATATATTATTTGTTAGTGAATAGTTTTTTCAGATTGAGTTTAAGCTCATTTATTTGCATACAGTTAAATGTATTCAAGTATTGCTATCTAATACTAATAATTCTATTTAATATTAAATGTTTGTTTGCATTTAGCTTAATTTGTTTAAAGTATTGCTATCTCAGTGCAAATGACCCACTGCCACTGCCTTCTCTCTCGTTTAAGATAAAATAGGTTGAGTGCTTGTTTGTCACTTGAGCAATATGTAGAACATGGTCAGGAAAATCATATTAGATGCTTGGGCTTGTCATGACCAGCCAATTGATCAGATTGGGGCTTCTCCAACAACCACCTGTCTTGCTCAGTAGGAGCCAAAGTGGTCAAGGATTGCAAGTCACTTGAATGCTTTGGTTGCCAGGTCAAGATGAACTCAACTAACATGATACCATTATTTAAGCTGGTTCAATTGGTATATGCTGCTCCCCTAGTCAAGCAGAATTATCCAGACCCTGACTGGATTAAAAAGATTTTAGGAACACAAATGAGTGAGATTGAAAGGGGGAAGGAAAAAGTAAGCTAAGAATTAAAAATGTGTCCTTATTTGTGGATGAAATATTTCACCTATTTATTCAAATGAAAAATATTCTTTTATTTTGTGAATTGTTTCCTTTTTTTAATCTTTTTTTTGTTTACATTTTAAACAATATATAAAAATATGTAATCTTACACTGGTGAAAAGTTTAAAACATTTTCATGTTTATTTTTTTTTGGTCTCTTATAAATTTTTAATTTTTACAATTAGTTCTCAGTTACAAAACTATTTTTTAGTTAACAACTTAAAAAAAAACTGCAAAATTTTCTCTCACCCTCTAAAAATTTAACGATAAAAGATTCTAAGTTTTTGCATATTACAATATTCTTTTATTTTAGGATTTTTTTTTTTATTTTCATTAAAAATATTTTAAGAATTGTTACCTTAAACATGTGTGGTTTGAAACATTATTATAATTTTTTCTTTGTAAAGACTTTTTAGAAAAAGTATGATAAAAATTCAAAATCAGTTATTAATTGCCTGTTTAGTTATAGTGATAAAAGATGTCTTCATTTAAATTTATTTTTACTTCATGAATACATAACAAAAAGAAACTAAGAATTAAAAATTGTATCCTTGTTTTTAGGCTAAAAATTTGACATATTAATTCAAATGAATGTATTTGTTCATTCTGTAAATAGTTTATTTCTTTTTTAAAAAACGTTTTTAAGTTACACTGATTCAAAATCAATATATTTTATGAAATATGAAAAGTATTCATTTAAAAAATCAGTTTTTGAGTTATTGATAAACAATGCTTGCATTTGATTTTTTTCATTTTTACCTTCTAAAAATTTAACATTATAAGTAGGTACAATAAAAAGAAGGTAAGAAATAAAAATGTGTCCTTATGATAAAAACAAGTTAAGAATGAAAAATGTGTCCTTACAATAAAAATAAGCTAAGAGTTAGAAATTAAATTTTTTTTTGTATTGCAATTTCATCTAAAATAGTATCTTAGAAAAGGTACCTCTTGGTTTGAAACATTTTTATGATTTTTTTTTTTAGATCTCAAAAAAATTAAGAATTAAAAAAAAAATTGAAACTCAATTACAACACAATAATTTTTGTAAAAGCATAAAATTAAAATTTCACTAATGGAATCTGTGTGATATCTAAACATGGTGGGTCTTAAAAAGAACTGAAAAGTAACACATGCTTTTTTGGTTCTTACTTATGAAGAAGTATCAATAGACTTTTAATAATTGAATGATATCATTTTAATCAAAAAGTTAATTTTGTACTTTTTCTTATTATAAATGTATTAAAGTGTATGCATGATTTTAATGTTCAATGACATCTTTTTTCTAAATTATGAGTTGATATGTACGTATCCAAATAGCCACAACTCCATGTGTGTGTATATATATATATATATATATATATATACATGTTTGTGTCTATTGTGTTTGGGAATGTGTTGGATTAGGGAAGAGCATTTTGATCATTACTGGAGGCATGAATGCTCATGCAGACAAAAATGAAAATTATAAATATTGTTTTCAGAACTCGACAAACAGAAATAGTGAATATCTATCTGAGTTTGCTCTTAAGAAAAGGCTTGTATGCTTAAACACTTCATTTCATAAAAGGAAAAGAAAACTATGAATTTTACACTTATCCATGTAGCAGAACTTGATTATATATTCTTAAACAAGAATTGGATAAATAGCTCTATGAACTGAGAGGCATACAATTCTTTTAAAGGGGTATCTTCTGATCACAGAATTGTTTCAGTAAATATTCATTTGAATTTGCATGACAATAAAAAGTAAACTAGTTTGGCTTTATGATATGACTAGTGTTCATTTGCCAATAGCAATATATGCAATTACTTCTCAGTAATTATAAGAAACAGGTTTGATACTTTTCTGAAGACATCTGAAAGACATACTCCAAATGATGAATAGGAAAACTGTAACCACCCACCGAGAAGCAGCAGCAAACTACATACCAACAAAACCAAAAACTAAACATAGAACTACTTTGGAGTCAGAAGCAGTTTTGGGAAAAACAAAATAATATGAAAAAAGAAGAAAGCCTACAAACACCAAGGTGCTGAAATTCAAGAAAGCTTAGGAAGAACTAAAACCAAAAAGAAAGAGGAGAATACATTCAAGGCCAAATCAGTAAAATCAGAAATTCTATAGAAAATAAATTAGCATGGCAGACAGTAAATAAAGTAAATGGAAGGAAAAGCTCCTTAAGATAACTAAAAGCTGCTTGTCAAGAAGAAAGACTTTAGAACTGGAAAGAACATTTCAAGAATCTGCTTAGAAACCCTTCTGAAATCACAGACAAATCAAGAAATTATCCATGACCAATTAGACATTAAACTTAGATTCTTTACAGAGGATAAACTCTACACATTTCTGAAAATAATTAAAGGCAGAAAAGCTGGAGGTCTTGATGAAACAGCTCTTGAAGTATGGAAGACAAGGAAACTTGATGGCTTATTTCTTTGATTATGCAATGCCATATATAAGTAGAATAGAGAATTGGATGAAAAGCTGCATTCTCAAAATTACTATGGATTACAGAGGTATAACCCTTACTGTTATAACCGATAAGATTCATAATGCCTGGCTTCTCGATCATGTTCAACCTGAAGTTGAAAAAGTTCTTGGGAAAAATTGAAACTTCTCAGATTCTGACTATTTGTCAAATCATCAAAGGAATATGTACAAAAATCATGAAGCAACACTTTTTGTAGATTTCTCCAACACTACTGATTCCATACAGAGAAGAAAAATGGAGCAAATACTTCTAGTACATGGTTTTTCAAAAGAAACTGTTACCTCTATAATGATGCTTTACAAGAACATGAAGATCATAGTTTACTCACCTGATGGTGTTACTGATTTCTTTGACATTGTGACTAGAGTTGTGCCAGATTTCTAATCATAATCTGCCTAGATTATGTTCTATGTATTTCAATAGATTTAATGAAAGAAAATAGTTTAACACTAAAAGAGACAAGCAAATTACATTCAAGAGAAACTATTACTGATGTGGACAATATGAATCATCTAGCACTTCTTGCAAATACATCAGTTTAAGCCAAAACTCTGCTACATAGTGTGGAGTAAGTAGCAAGAGTCATTAATCTCTATGTGAATTTCAATAAAACAGAGTTCTTGTGTTTTAATCAAGGTAAAACCATCCCCTCATTAAATGGCAAACCTTTGAAATTAGTAAACTAGTCAATATACCTTGGTAGCAACATCTCATTTACTGAAAATGATGTCAACATATACATAGAGAAAGCATGGGCTGCTATTGACAGGTTAGTGACGATGTGGAAATCTGATATCTCTGATAAAATAATATGAGAATTCTAACAAGATGTAACCGTGTCAGTACCACTGTATGGCTGCACCATATGGACTCTAATAGAATACAGAGAAAAAAAGCTAGAAGGGAACTATGCGAAGATTCTGCATACTTTTTAACTAATCCTGGAAACACCACTCTACAAAACAGCAGTTGTACTATCACTTACAAACCATCCAAGTAAAATGAACAAGACATGCTGGGTAAGTAAGGAGGAACTCATTTGCAATATTATCCCATGGACTCCTACACATGGACACACCAGTGTTGGACGACCAGCAAAAACTTACATTCATCGGCATTGTGGACACTGAATCCCATCCGGAGGACCTACCAAGTGCAATGGCTGATAGAGATGGATGGCATGAGTCAAAAGAATCTGTACTATTGGAATGCCTTGATATGTATATTCATGTGTGTGTGTGTGTGTGTGTGTGTGTGTATATGCATGTATCTGTATATTTGTGTGTGTATATATCTATATTCTTGTGTGTGGATATAGGTATACTCGTGTGTATGGATATATATGTTTATTCATGCATGTGTGTGTGTATGTATGTTCATGTATATGCATATATGTGTGTGTATGTATAATATATATATATGCGTGTATATATATATATATATATATATATATATATATACCCAACTCCTTTGCATGAGCAGGATCCAACACAGTCAATTTTTTAGCAAAGTTTAACAGGTTTGAATTTCTAGACCAATTGCCATACCAAGGTTAAAGAGCACAGTCTGCCCTACTATTTACTCATAGCTGGAGGGAGAATAATTGGATTCATACTTTTCCAAAGGGGGGGTTAGCACTATGTGAAATGCCAACAGTCTTGTCCAGGATTTGAACTCAAGTTGCCGTGTCCTTTTCCTATGATGTTTACCATTATGTCAGAAGCAACTTTTTTCTATGTGTGTGCATATCTGTGATCCATTGTGATTTAGCCAATAATATGTTTGGGAAGTTTTATGAGTAGGGCCACTTTGCACCTGAGATAAACTTTTGTTCTTGTGTTTTCAGATAAGGAAAATAATTCAGTTAGTTATAATGATGTTGTGGAAGATATTTTTCAATCTCTGTCAGCGCTTAAACTTAAATGCTCTAAAATACATGAAAGAGTTTAAAATCCTATCTTTCTTTATACTCTCCTTTTACAAAATTCATACTATACAACACTATAGATTCCATAAACAGCAGCACAATGAACATTAAGTCTTTTAGAATTTGAAATTGTTATTCCGCTTCTGGTATTTTGTATATGTTAGAGACTTTAATCTTTTGTTAAAGAGATTCAGATTTCTCACAGCTTCCTAATACTTTTATGAACTAAGGTAAATCTCAGAAAATTCTTTTGCAATTTTCCTCTTCCTATCTTCAATCTGTCTGATATATATTGACAGCCTAATCTTAAAATGCTTATTAGAAATTCTCTTTTGCACAGTTGAAACCTTTGGACACTTGGTCTCACACCTCCATTTACCTTTGTTTTTAAAGAAAGTGAGCTTTCAATTGTCCAGTATTTTTATTTGGTATTCTTGAAGACTTCTATCTTTTCCATGCCTGTACTTGCATTTTTGTGTGAACTGAATTGACATTGAAAGTTTAGTTCACTTAATCTGAAAAAGCAATAAATCTCATACTTAAGTTAAAACTAAAAATGAATTATCATTTAATCAAAATATATTAGGAAAGTTTCAACTAATTTCACTTCAGAAATTAACATTTATAGTGACTGTAAGCAGTAACTGTATATATGTGACTAATCATTCAATTGTTCTGTTCATTTGTCTTTAATTTGATTTAGAAAAGACTTGTAAGTAAAAATAAGTCTGAGTATCATATACTGTTTTTCTGACAAAAACTAAACCTATTGTTATGTAATGTCTCCCCTCATCATTCTCCCAAGCAGAAGTCTGGAATTTTGACAAACAAGTTGGGTTAATGGTGACTTTGATTAAAATAAGTGATGAGAAAGTTTGCATTTTGAATTTTAGCAGTTAGATATCTGCTATACAACAGAGCAGATGGGTGATTTTATGTTTAACGTTTTAGAAGCCCATTTGGTATTTTTTTTTTTTTTTGCAAGATACAAGACAGTTTGGAAACTCACAGAAATAACCATCCTAAATTATTACCACTTTAATAACTGTGGTACCCAAATTGTAAATATATGTTTGTTCACTTCTTTCATCACTGGTGATCTAGTGATAAGTTTCAAAACAACCTAGAATGTCTATTTGAACAAACAAAAATACCAGCATTTGTTACATGATATTAATATGTGTAGAATTAGTAACAAATTAAAAAAAGCAATTAAAAATATTTGGAAACTTTGCTGTACATAAATAACATTAAATTTTCTCTTAAAAATATTTTATTAATATAAATCATTTCTGGTATACTTATGAAATATTTTGTAAAATTCCACATTTAATATGATTATAAGTTTTTTCCAATACAAATAGAAATAGTAATTTTTATTTCATTTTAAAAATTTGACATGAAATGAAACTGAGTTTTTCATTGATTATAGTGGGAAACATGTTTTTTCTTTTGTTTTTTGTTTTTTTTATAATACTATATTATTCTATTTCTGATAATTCAGACAGCTTCGTAATTTTATAATGACTCAAATGTAAGTGTTGTATAACTAACACTTTATTTGGAGATATTTTATGCATTTTCCACCATGTTTAATTACTGAGACTTGCATAGTTCATAGATCAAATACAGAGATGTTTATTTACCGAGTTTGACTTAAATTGTATTCTTATAGCCTTTTCAGAATTAAAATCAAATAAAAAAAATTGACAAAATTTAGAAAATGCAAACCTTGCTTACTATGCTTGTCTATTTCTAAAAATGAAACATATACCTTTTTATTCACTGTTAGGCTAACCATGGTTATGTAGCATGGCTATGTATTCAGAAATGAAAAATTTTTTTATGACTTATATCCTACCTGTTTTCATATTGCAAGCGAATATCAAATTTTAAGCATTTGGATAAAATATTGTTGTAATTCTTTCTATATTAACATTTTGCCAGTAAATTATTTGTACAAATCTTTTGAGTAATTGTTAATATTGAGTTATAACTAATTTCTATTAGTATTTCTACCTTTTCTCTATTGTTCTTATAAATTTTTATATTTAGTTTTTTTTTGACATACACTCTGTTAATCATAGTTAAATATAATTTTGTCATATCAATATCTTTCATTTGTTTTCTATGCGAAAAGTAACAGATTAGATGAAACACATTCTCAAAGAAAATAAATATCAGTACATGAAAACAATATACACGAAATACAGTTTTCTTCATACAAACATTTAATTCATAACATGGTAAATGAGGGATTTTAGTATTGATTAGGATAATTCATTTCTGGATATGCTATCTATAAGAGGTATTCTCTCATGTAAAATTGTGAAAATATTAATTTATAATTGATTTCCTAAGCTTTCATTTTCTTTAGCAACTAATGAAGAATTAACTTAGTGTTCTGTGGACTACAAGAAATGATATCACTTCTGGAAGTGAATACAAAACATTTCTATAGATAGGTATTGAAAAATTCAAAATGGGAGATTTAATAGGGAAGCTTGAATCACCCTGCCTTTTCCTGAATTTAGTCGCAAGAAGACACTCATATATCTTTCAACTGTATACTCTTTATAACTGATTATTGCTTTTGTTGATAAATTACAGAGTAAAAATGTATTATTTTTCATATAAATTTTGTGTTGAAGAAATTAGACTGCAAGTTATTTGTTACCTTTCTTTGTTTTTACGATTGGATCACTTCACTTGTTATATGGTGAAGTGCTAATAAAAAAAAAGAGCAAAAACTAATTTGATTGGTTAGTTAAGCGATATATTTTCATTATTCTTCAGTATTGCACTGATTTTTATATTACCAACTTAAAACAGATAGCAAGAAATAAATAATAACTCAAGGGAGTTAACTCTATTTTTCTCCCTTCCCCTATTATTAAGTCTACCCCTCCCCCCAAATTCAGATAGAGCTGTGTAAAATTAGTTTTAGGGAGAAAATAGCATGATAATCATTACTCAATTTTGGCTCCTAACAAGTGCGTCAAGTGGTGTCATCAATCATCGTTGCTTATTGAGATGTTTTTTTTTCTTCTTTATAGCTAAATTTTTGTAACCTTTAAAATTGTTTTAAATAAATCAATGCATTTAGACAAACCTCTTTGGTTTCTCAATCCAGGCATAATAAAATTAAAGTAAAAAAGATCATGTAAAAAGTTGTTACAAAAATGCTAAACGAATTTAATTTCGATTAATTGGAGAAAAAATCCAGATATTTTATTTTGAATTGTGTTGCTAACAGTTTTTGTTTTATTTAATGTTGCGAATTAAAAAATGTTTTTCATTTTAAAATCTACAACTCTATCCAATTTCACTTCATTTTGATAGCTATATCGTATAATCAATAAATAAAATAAGTTACAAATAATTTTTGCACCAAAAATAAATAAAAAGTAAATTATATGATTGATTTAAACATGCCGCCTCAGTTACACGTAAAAAATAATCACGGATTTTATTAAAACAAAAAATCAATTTTGTTCCATTTTTTGTCTTAAAATGATAACAAATCTGATCAAGGAAATTGTCTAACTTGAAATGAAAGAAGTCCCGGGGTAGCCTCTGAAAATTTGAATGTTTTTTGGGTTTCCTGTTACCTTCCTTTTTTTATTTGATAACTGATAATACGAAAGAAAAATAACTTATATATATATATATATATATATATATATATATATATATATATATATATATATATATATATATATATATATATATATATATATATATATATGTGTGTGTGTGTGTGTTTACTTCATGTAGTAGAGTCGATTGTTGAAAATAAAATTATAGCACGAATGACGTCTTTTTAAATTTATTAATGAATTATTTAAATAAATGAAGAACAGTTAAAAAAGAAAAACATACTTCGAATTAAAAAAAAAACCTGGTGGTCATTTACAACTGGAACTAAAAATGTTTTCGTATAAATTCCAATTTTGTTGCAAAAAGAAAGCTTATTTTACTGGTTTCTCTTATATTGTTTTATAAAATGACCCACCATTCACAACGTCACCTCTGGATGAAACCAGCTTTTACTAGAGTATAATAGTTCAATTCATTGCCTCTCGATCTTCCTTTCATTAAAGTGATAAGGTATCCACGTTTCATCATCTATCACATTACATTTGGGCGCCTCAGGAGGTGTAATGGTTAGCAAGCTAGACCAACAAACCTTCACGAGTGAGTTCAATTCTCATTGTGTGCCCCATTCAATCGGCCTTGTGCCACATCTAAGCAAAACGTTTAGTAAATTAAATCTATCTATCTATTACATTTAAGCTTCAAATCGTACACATGAATACAGTCACAAGCTTTTTTTGTTCGTGTGTGAAAGCTACACAATATATATCAAAATTACCAAGCTGGTGCAAATGATTTTCAGCGTATGATTTGGATATGTCAGTATAACATACTATATCCAGATTGTTTTCATCTTCAATTGATGGCTATATCAGTTTCAACTGGCCGATTTGATCGTAGAGTATCGTCCACCGAAAAATCTCGAACACAAAACTTCGCAAACCACTTTTGACACGTTTCGTTATTCACAGTACCTTCTACTTAAACCGCTGCAATCTTTTTTTCTCTTTAAGTTTAAGTAGCTTTTTAACTTTTTAAAACTAAAAATAAATATGCCGAAATATGTTTTCTTAGATGATATAATTAATAATATGTTCAATCCAAAGCGACTCTTTTCTAATGTAGTTAAAACTGCGGATGTACGACAAAAACGCTAACTCATTAGGAAAAATAATTTACGGTTTTTAAAATCGTGACTTTAATTTTTTCCTTTTTGAAGTTTATAAGTTAGCTAAGATGTAAAATATTACATATATGTATTATATTATTTACGAAGGGCATTTTTGTGTGTTACTCAAATGTTACTGTCACACATTTATCTAGTTTTAGTACCCAGATCGTCTTTTTAAAAAGAAACTGATTACATAAATGCTTTGATAATCCAAATTGATTATTTTTAGCATCTGTTTTACGACTTTTACCTTTTCCTGGACACTCGCACACCTCGTGTTTCATAAAGATTAATGAGCTAGGCTAGCACACCATTGTTTGTGAGTTTGTTTCTCCCTGAGTGCTTTAATACTCTTGTGCCAAACTAAATTGATTTTAGTAAATAACTACGCCATGTTCCATGACATATTCGCATAACAATCACACGCAAAGTTTTAGTTCTAATTCCAATATAATTTCCTCCAGTTTTTTCTACCAAAACGTAATTACTATAGAATTGTTTTTGTGAGAACATGTCCCGGTGTGAAAAAATCAAATTCAAGCATCCACGTATTATTATTTTTTTTTTGTGTTGCAAGCATAAATAGTCTGTAAGTGTATGAAATAATCAATTGGAATGCATCAATTGAGAAATGATTTAAAATTCACAATAGATAAATTCCAGACAAAAAATTCATTGTGGTGGTAATTTGTGGGTGTTTTTTTTTAAATGTGTAATTAGATTATGAAGTTTGGTAAAACACTTCCGAAAATAATAATAAGCAAATACACACACCTGAATTTTTTGGTCATGTTTAAAACTGAGGACGGAAGATTGTGAAACTTGTTAAAACTAAATCCTTCTAACCACTGAACGAAGCTTCTCTTTCTAAAAATCGCTGTGTCAACTGTTTTTTCCTTTCATCAAGCGTTAAAAGCATATTTTTCCCCAAAATGAATTCATAATTTTCTCCCTTCTACTTTAATTCTTTGAAATTTTGTAAGAACTTGTATAAACTTAAAATTCACACAGCTAAAAAAATCAGTATCGCGAAAGAAATGGTCCTGTCATAAAGAGAAGGTTCAGTTTTGATCGTTATCAACCCAACTCACATTGAATGCCTCATGACATCTTACCAGTGAAATCAGTGTAAATAAAGTCGGTATTTCTAGCCAAAACTGAAATAACTATTAAATCTGAATAGAATGGTCTATTCGAGATGTTTGGTGTTAGTGTATAATTTCCCATTGATGACACAATTAGCTGCGGGTTAGTAACTAATTGATAAAATTAAAATATCCTTATAACTGTCACGTAATCACCGCTTTAATTTAGTAACTCCTGTCTTTTTAGGGTCTTTTTTTCTTGAAACATACCTTTTCAATGTATTTAGGTTCTTATAAAATATGTATTTAATTTTTAAAAAAATGCTATTTTTTTAACTATAACTTTCGGTGAAAACTTAAGTAATTATACTGAAACGTAATCATACCGAAACAGGAGCTTATCAAGCGGAAGTGCTTGTTTTCTTGTTCCGGTTCCGTGTGCGTGCGCATGCAAAGCCTTGATCATCTGTAGTTGGACCAAGCTGGATGAACTGTTGGATAAACTAAGTACTTTGGATTTAAGAAAAAATTATTTCTCCTGAGCTAATGCTATTAGTTTGTTCTTTTTATTATTTTTTAAAGATATGAAATATTCTTATGATGATTCTACTCCCCGCTTTTTTTATAAACCGTGAAACGGAAAAATAGCACAGTATAGCATTTTTGTAATATTAAAAAATATATATTTTAATTTTTTTTTTCTACAGAGGAAACAAAGTTTATAATTTTCTTTGTGAAATGGTATATTTATTTTATAATTTAACAAACTTTTGTAAACTTAAGGACTAGTATTTCGCAATAATTCAAAGTAAGAATTACCCTACATCTAAATATAAAAGTGACGAGCAATTTACGATTTTCTTTTCTGCTGGGTCATTTTATTAAAATATATCTTTAAATTGGTCTGGAAATGGGTGATCTATTTCGTCGACGTTTGTTATTGTGTACTGAGCCCCGATTTTTGTTATCCGTCCAATATTTGTGTATTTTGGTCTCGTTATAATGGTGGTATTTGTGAGTTGTGTAGTGGATATTTTATATTGGATGTTTATTTTGTATTCATTAAGTTCAGATTTCGAATGGAAGATATTCAGTTATGTAGATATTTGATATTTCCCCTCACCGCACCCCCAGTTCCATGGCTACTCCGTAGCAACAGCAGCCGTGAACAATATGCTTCAGCAGTCGATATGTTTGGGTGTATAAATGGATACTGGATGTATATTTGGTCATAAAGAGAAGGTTCAGTTTTGTATGAGTCTCTGTTTTATATTGATCCCCCATTTTAAGCCCTAGCAGTAGCAACACATTGTATTTTGGGACAAATATTGCTATATCTTATTTGTTATTGATTTGAAAAATATTGATAAAATATTTCGTTAACCCTAAAAGGCTACCCATTTGTATTTATTTGAATTTTTTTTGAGCTTTGCTATTTGAAGATATTTGAAGATTTCCAAATCTCTTGAAAATTGCTTGAGCTTGCTAAATGAAAACAAGGAAAGAGAGAGAGGAAAAAAAGTAACATGGCCGACGACAAATTTTTCCTTTTCATTTTTCACCTTTTGAATAGACAAGATCTTTTTGTTCTTTGTAAGGAATAATTTCCTTTTGAAATTTTTGTTGTTTACAAGTAAAAAAATCCTATGGTTTATATAGGGTTCAATCTCTATCCTTTTCATTTTTGCTTGCTTTCCATTCACGTTGTTTGCTTTAATTGACCTGAATCATCTCAATTTCACTGTTAAAATCATTTGAACATTTAAAAAAAAATTCATGGTATATAAAATTCTTTTGCTTATTAAGGCTGAAACTAAATTTGAATAATTGGCACTTTTTCTTAGTCTCCTTTTTGTTAATATATATGATGACGTAGTCGCTGTTTTTATTGCTTTTGTTCTTTTTTCTTTCTTTTTTTTATGAGTATAAGGATATTTAAAACCACTTAATTTCCATACAAATCAATGTTTGTTTCTTTATTTTGTTTTTGTTTATATTTCCCTGAAAAAAAATGCAGATTTATATTTTCATCTTATCTTAGATTTTCATCAAATACATCTCGTCCATAGTTGTGTACAGTGTACACAAATGTACATTTACGCAGGACTTTCTCACCAAAGCAAGACGAATGGTTTTGTTGTGGCTGTTGTGCAGTAAGTCGAGGCAATTTTACCCCATTTTTTTCTTAAATCATTTATTTTTTTTTATCGTGAAGAATGAGAAAAAAGATTCATCTGGTTTTGAGTTTTTCTTAAAATTAACACTTTAATAATAATCAATGGGTAATTTCTTTGCAGCCATGGGACATTCAGCACGATATTTTTATTTGATTTTAAAAAAAAATTGTTTTAGAATTGTATTTTGTGGTGATTGTAAGATCAGTAATAATGCATATATTAAAATCATTAACAACGTAAACTTGCCAAGCTGCATGACTTCAAAATTGTAGTGTTTACGCTTTATACTACTTGTGATTTCATTGCTTCATTTAGCCTTCTTCGTCTTCAAAGAGAACTTAGCCATGGTCGCAATTTAATATTTTTCATCTGAACTTTTATTTTTCTAATGTGCTTTCTATTCACACACTCATAGTACTTCCTCAAAAATGTATGAGATAAAAAAAAAAAAAATTTTTTTGAATTCTTTCCATGGTTTGGTTATAATCGTTTTTGACAGCCTTTTATTGTAATGCTACTGTAACACAAACATTTTTTTAGCATACTTTTTCACGAATTATTTAAATTTCACGTTTTTGAAAACGTTTCTTTAAAGAAAAAATTAACAATGGTACTTGAAAATCTAAGCAATTTGTAAATTTACTGTTTATCTTTACCACTCGTATCGTTTTGCCTTTAAACGCTTTGTTATTCAGACTGATGGAAAATATTTCCACAATGTTTATTTGTACTTCGGATATTAATTTTTTTTTCTTTTCTTTTCAACGTTAACTTTTTTTTAATACAAAGAATCGAACACTTACTATTAATTCTCGAAGATATCCAGGTTTGAACCCAGTTAAATATTAAAGAATTGTGATAAATTTGATTTTTAAAAAATTTTTATTTATTTATTTATTTTTTTCGCTCTAGCATTAGTTACTTTCATTGGTAGTAAGTAAACAAGCATACTTGTTTGTTGTTTTTATTTTTTAATGGGGGAGGGGGCAATACGCTGCAAAAAATTATTTTCCAACTAATTTCTCACTCTAAATACTTTTCTTTTTCCACGTTTCTGGTTTTCGTTCTAGCTAATAACAATTTTTCATGTCTGATATTTTTTGCTTAGTATTCTGTTTCTTACGTTACCAACCGTATTTCATTTTTGACGGGAACATTTTTTGTGTGTGCGTACAATTAAAAAAAAAAATTCTAGCCAATTGAACATTCTAAACGATTTTTTGTTTTGTGGGTAGGCGCAGATAATTTGATGCAGTTACTGACTTCAATTGGGATAGTAGGTGAGATAATAAAATTAACACTACCAGCTTTTTTTCTTTTTATATATTTTTTTTAACATGGAAAGCGTTTTTTAAGGATAAAAAGCTTTTATTCATTCATTTAGATTGATTTATTTACATGCGTTGAAATGTCTACCTATTAGATTTTTATTTCAAGAGTGAGACTTTATACTTTCGAAGAGTACTAATACACAATATCACAGTTAAAATGATAAGATTTTAATTGCTATAAATTGCTCCGATTCTTCGTCCATTTGGTTAATAGTTTACATTTAGTTTAGGATAAGAATTACGTATGTCTGCTTAAGTCGTACTTATTGGAAAACTAACAACATACACGTGCAGGTTTAAATTATAGTAGAAGTGAGCAGAATACGTAGAAAAATCAGCTTTTGGTTTTTCTAAATACAATTTTTATGTTTCATATAATCTTCAAAATTTTCATGTAATTTAGCTGCCGAGTGGAATTAATTCCTCTTAGAATTCCGTAATGTTTATTAATCAGTGCTCTAGAAAAGAATCAAAGTTTAATGACCGAACTGATTATTTAACTAGGTTAACGACCTGATTTTTTTTTTCCAAAGTAGAAAACTCAAACAATCATTTAAAACAAAATTATTTTGGCAGTTTGATGAATAACTTTCAGAAAAATCAAATATCATTTTTAAAGATATATTTGGCTTTAAAAAAAATAGGCTATATAACCAGTTCACACTTAGATCAAATGTTAACTTTGGCATGCCAAGCAATTTTTGAGCAATTTTGTTTGCTCATTTTATATTTAAACATGTAGGAATACCCCCCCCCCAAAAAAAAACTTGCATTTTAAACTTAAGTATTATGTATGAACAATTGAATGAAATAAATTCTCCCCTCTCTCAATTTCATGACATGACTTTTATAAAGCATATGCCATATTGTGTTTTCTTGATTTCTCAACTCTGTTTTTAATTCTGCTTCACCTATTCTTTATATTCCAATTTTATTAACTTTGTGGTAAACTTTTCAGAATGCTGTGTGTGTGCGTTTATTTTTTTAAAGGTTTTAAATCCTGTAAGAATTATAACACACTAGTAGATGCTATACTACTAGTACCTGAGGGGGGAAAGAATGGGTTACTTAATTTTCTTTTTTCCTATTTTCTCTTTGCCAATCAATTCAAAATGCTCATAAAAATTCAGTTTCCACACACACGATTAAATTCATCTCTCTTAGCTGTCTTGTTAAAATATAATAAAAATTAAGAGAAAATTTTAACTTTAGCCGCAAAGATAATTAAAGCAGAGATAATTTCTTGAAATATTCCAATTTTTTTTTTTTTGGTGGGGGGGTTAAAACTCAAGATGTAAACAATAAGAAAGTAAAAAGTTCTTATTTGAACTTTTCTTCTATTAACATATTTCATTCACTGTATATTAAAACTGTGTTCAATTTTTTTTTTCTATGAAATTAATACCCCATTAATAATGAAATAATTATTAGCTAAAAACAAGTGATAGATTCAGTGGTTGTATGTATGTGTGTATATATATATATCTCCAACTCTGATCCCCACTTCCTTTTGATTCACTCTCTTCTGAACATTTTGACCCTTTTTCATATTTTTTTTATTCCTCACCAAATTCTTCTCTTCCTTCCAAATATATTGTGGAATATAAATCTGACACCTTTAATGTTAACAATATGGACAGCATGGATGCCTATGCCTGTTTTTATTTTTTAGACTGTGTTTTATGATCTTGAAAAAGATATGAGTTGCTTTATGCAAATTGTTTATCAAACTAGCATCCTTGGTTTAAATGAATTTGTCATGAATTTCTTTTTTGGGGTACCATATATAATACTGTTATTCATAGATTTCTGACTATCTTTAATATTAAAGGCATTTCCATTTGTGTCAAGCATCTATTGCAATATTAATTTTTTTGTTTTTCTTTGATTTTACTTCAATTCATCATAATCTCTAACTTTCATACTCTTTTTTTTCCCTTCCTCCTCCTATGTTTTATTCCCTCTTAATTTTGGTCATCTCTCAATCATGGAGGGTGGATAGTTAACTTTATACACTGCTGGATAGATTTTAAAGTATTGATTATTTCAAAATTCAAAGAAAAATCAGTTTTTGTTTAAATGGGTTGAATATGTCAATATTTAGAAGAAAATGATTCCTTAAAAACTTACAAAAAAAAATAAAATTAGTATTTCAAAGTTAATTTCACCCTACATTCAAGCAGTTGGCATGTGGTATAATGGATATGTCACTTGCCTATCTCCTAATTGGATATTTGAAATTACGTTGTTTCCATGATTTTATGTATGTCCATAACTATTGCTGAAAAACCAACACAAAAAAGTAAAGTGGGGTCATGACAATAAGTTTTTTTTTGGGAAAAAAAAAAAGCATTGGAAAACTAGTTAACTGCCAACTGTACCCATGTATGTGTTTAATTGTTTAATAACACTTTAGAAACAAAGAATAGTGGCAATAGAAAAATATTTCAAGAATGATATTGAATTAAAAATACTTTCAAATAAGTTATTTCTGAAGGAAACTAGCAAAACCTTCCTAAAATGTTATACATTGATATAATTGCATTACATTTCTAATTACATCAAAGCAATTTCTTATGTTTCACATTTTAAGTTTGACACAATGAATATGTACAATATACAGCAGTAAATAGTTTATAACTTTGGAAATGTAAGCATGTTTTCAGTCCAATTCTAAGCACAGTATTTATTTGACAAACTACATTTTGGCCACAATTTAATGTCTGAGAAAATTAAAAACAAATAAAATAAATAAATTGAAGCCATTGCCTAATTTTTGAATTGTGTTGTCAGGTATGTTAAGCATACATAATTTTTTTACAAAATAATTACACTATCAAGGAGTTTAATATTTTCTGCATTGATTTGCAAATTAAAAATTGCTGTGAAACTTGAAAAAGATATGAATTAGATTTTATCCAAAAAGAAAAACTAGAAAGGTAACTGAATAAATTATAATTTCTTTGTCCATTTCTGTATATATAGTTTCCACTTTCAATATTTCATCTATTGATGAAATTTATGAAATCCTGAAATATTCAAAGCATTTTATTTCATTTTAATAAGTTGTCATGGCTCAATGGTGAACACCTGTCTACTACAAAAAGATGATCATAGGTGTGAATCCTACTGAAGGTAGTTTCTTAGAAATTTAAACTATCCAAAAAATATCTTTGAGCATATTGTCTTTTGGTCCCTTTTCAATGAAATCATTGAAATGTTTTATAGAGGAATGTTAAAGAAATTCTAGTCAATTTTAGCCTTTAAAATATTGTATTTAGCTTATTTCTCATTGGTCTTGTGGTTAGAGTGTTCGCCAATCGTCTGGGAGACCGGGGTTCAATCCCAGGTCGAGTCATACCAAAGACTTAAAAAATGGTACTTGATACTTCCTTGTTTAACATTCAGCAATTTAAGGTACGTATCAAGGGTAAAATGGAGCAATCCAGGGAAAGGAGTAGCACCCTCCCCTACACCTCGGTGTAGTAGCTACTGAAAAGGGAGCCTTCTGGTTGCCCTCAACCACAGCCGCCAACTTTACTTTACTTACTATGATATAAATTATATGGTGTAATTATAAGATATCAAGTCTTAAACAATATACAGTTTAGAATATAATTTTATGGTTAGATACAATTTTTCTTTTGCTTCTGTATACATACTACATCTTATAAGAATATGAAAATATTTTAAGGAATCAATTTTTCTATTTTTAATAAATCTAGAGGATGCTTTGGAAATTAAGAGGTGACAAGAGAAAGAATAAAATGTAGATAAAGTGTGAATTTTTATTCAATGGTTTTTAAGTTATAGGAAGTTTAATTTGAAGTTTCTTTTTTATTTTTGGGTTTATTATTAAATCCTCTTAAATTTAAATCTTGTTAACCAAATTTTTTATCCTATGCACTTTGTGTATGTATGTATGTGTGTGTGTGTGTGTATATATATATATATATATATATAATAAATCACAAATCACTTTAACTCATTTAATACTAATAAATAATCTAGTAATATCGGAAATTCTGAAAATTTTTTTGATGGAAATTTTATACAATTTTTTAACACTTGAGTTAGTATTTTTTTTTTTTTTAAATTTTTTTTTTTTTAATCATGTTATAAATCAATGTAAAAATAATGAAGTTGACTTTGGACGACTTGATAGAACAATTATTTGTTATACCATGTACATATTGTATTGGCGAAATTTACCATCTTTTAATGTAATTTTCCAAATGTTAAACTTATTTTGAAATTTTAATATTTGATGCTTTAAACTGTCACTGATAACATTTGCCAAAATGATTATTTTATTAGCATTTTGCTGTAAGTATTCTAATTTATAGTAACTTGCCTTTTTTCATCATAAGCTAAAATTTACAGATTTTATACTATTGCAGCTATTTATCATACATTACAGTATGGATTATTAAAGTCATTTTGAAAATATTGGAAGTTGACATTGTTTGTAAACTTCATTTGCAGTTTTTATTAAGCATTTAAAAAAAAAAATCACTAATAGAAAACATTGTCAGATCCTAATTAAAATTTGCCAACTTAATGCAAAGTTAAGTTGTATATTTTCAGGAAATTTTTGATATTGTAATCTTGTAGATATATTTCTCTTTATTATTTTGATTTAGTTTATTAGGGATAGAATTAATATTAAATTTGACACTGTAACTTACTATACTGAACAGCTTTGACAAGCAGTGCTCATGGTAACTGAAAACAATGTAAAAATTTGCATTTTTGGTGGCTTCCATCTTAAAAAGGCTTATAAAATCTCTATAAACATACAAAATCCTGTCAAACCATTCATCAGACAAAAGGAAATTGAATTATCTGCAAGTTTATTAAGGCTGTTTGTATGTGTATTTTTTTTTCTAAGATAACTTTTTATTTATATGACTGAAGAAAAAAAAATTAAACATTTAACACTTATTTTTTTTTCACTTTTAAATCACTTGTATGGGGAGGGAGTTTTATTATACTTCCTTATTTATAAAATCTGGTCATATTTGGTTGAAAAATAGAATGAAGAATGTCATTTAACTAAGTTTATTTGTAGTTTAGAATGGTCAGTTTTCTTTTGTCATGAGCTGTTCTCTATGTTCAGCTTCTGTGGCATTAACTTTTTGTTGTAAAAGTTCCAATCACAATTCAGTGAAAAAGACTCATTAATTTTTCATCTATTTTTTATAAATTCATGTCCATTGGCTTGTAATTGCCATAAAAAGCATGATTTACCTTAAAAATAGCAGACTTGGAATTTTCTCAAACCACTACCTGCTTTAATATAAAGTTTTCATTGAGACAAAAGATATTTCTAACTTGTAAAATATAAGGTCAAATCCTTTTTTAAAATTTTTTTTAAGAAATACCGCTGTTTATAATTTTAAGGGAATAACTAAATAAATTTTTTATATTATAAACAAACCATCTCTTGCTGCTTGAAAAAAAAATCTTGATTTTACATCAAAGTTTTAGCATATAAAGTAAAAGTGTATATTTACTTACATTTTAATCCTGTAAACCAGAGGTTTTGTTTGGAAAGCAAGGAAAAAAAATTTTTAGGGAATTTTTTGAAAATTTCAACAAAACCTAGATTAAAGAAAATGTGATTCATAGTTAACCATTATTAAAACAAAAACACCAAATTTTAAATTGAAATTAAAGAAAATATCTTGTCAGAAATATCTTCCTTGTCCCAATGAAAATTTTACATTAAAGTAGCTAGTGACTTGAGAGAATCCTAGGTCTGCTGATTTTTAAAGTAAATCTGTGTAGATGATGCATGTTTTCTATGGTGACTACAAACTACTGGACATAGATTTATAAAAAGAATTTATGAAAAATTAATAAGTCCGTTTCAATTTTTTGTGACTGAACAAAATTTTTATAATGAAAAGTTACTAAGTTGCAGAAGTTGCTTTGGTTACTTATGTTGTAAGCTGATGTCAATCTAAACTGCTAAAAGACTGTTAAATGGCATTCTTTATTTTATTTTTATACCAAATTTGACTAGATTCCCATTACTGTGAGATTTTGTAAATAAGTTAAGTATACTAACACCTACTCATGTGAGTAAATTAAAATGGGTGTTTGAATATTTATAATATTCTCTTGCATCATTAATAAAAGAAATTATAAAAAAACAATCTTGATAAACTTGGAGATAATTCAATTTCCTTTTGTTTGATGGATGTTTTGGAGGATTTTATTTGTTTATAGGGATTTCATAAGCATTTTTCAAATGGAAATGCAAGTGTCTACATTGTTGTTTTAGGGTGCTGTGAGCATTGCTACTATATGAAGTTCAAGTAATGAGTTAAGTCTTTTTGAAATGATTCCATGATATTCACGAGCAAATTTTACATATGCATACCAAATTTCATTGGTTTATCTTAAATAGTTTTTGCTGTAAATGTGATTTGTCAATGTAAATACTATCTTGATCAATTTTTTCAAAGAAAATCAGCCTTTTTCCTCCAGTTTTTCCAACTTGGTGTTTATATTTCAAAAAGTTATGGATGGATTTTAGATTAAAAACACAATCTTATATCAATCTATATTTTATAAATATCCTTTTTGTCATAGCAAAGTCCAATCTTAAATTTTTTGAAGATGTTAATGATATACTGCTCAGTGTTTTTAGTCTTTGTCATGAGATTCAGAGCTACCATGGTCTACATATGCTTATACTAGACCCAAGCCATGAAAAGATTACTATATATCCTGTATTTTTTGTTAATGATTTAAACTACTGCAATCAAACTTGATAAAAGACATTATTTTGTGTCTTTTATGATAAATTCATATTTAGTATTTAGGTAAAGAAAATTTTGTAATTTTAATATAGTTTATTTAGTAAGTTGTAACATTTATTACTGTGTTGATGAGGTTCTTAATTTACTCTGTTGAAAGAAAACTTAATCTCTCTTTAGCAACCAGTTTGTTATGATGAAAAAAATGAATACCCTTGTGAGATAAAGAATTCAGTTTCTCTATTTTAGTTTTTTACCTTTTTATGAAGAATGTGTTCTAGTTTTTTGATTATTTAAATCGGTTAATTCTTTATTAAGCAATATAAGTAGTTCTATTCATAAAGATTTTCTTTTTTTAATGAAAATGTCTTTTTTAAAAAAACAATTAAATATCTTTTACTGTTGCATTTATAATTCAAGGAACCAGAAAAACTTTAAAATATATCAAGTAATCTTAGGCTTTAGTAATTTAAATGTAAACTAATTAAGATATTTTGGAATGTAGACATAGGCTTTTTGATTTAAACATTTTTTTTGCCAAGGAATTCCTTATTCCGTCTTTTTATTACAAAAAATATAGAGTATAAGATGTTATAATCATCATCTTGGGGATCAATCAGCAATCTAAGCATTAATCCTTGTTAAGATTGCTTATATCTTTTTTGCAGTTACACCTTTTGGGACAATTCTCTACTTTCTCTTTGCTGTGACCAAGTAAAAAAGAAATGTGTAAGTTTAGTCAATCCTATTTCTCTCATAAGTAACTAAATGCATTTGTAGTAAAATAGTTGCTATATATATATATATATATATATATATAGTCATTACTGACAAATGAAAACCATAGATATAATTATGCATATTTAGAACTTTTGGAAAAGTGTTATGAAAAGTGCAGTTAAAGATTTTTTGTAAATTTTTGCTGTGGTAGATAAAAATAGCCAAAATGGTCTTAAAATTTGTGAAATACTTTGACACTTTTGAAATCTGAACTTTGTTTTATTTAAGTCCTTTGGTGGAATTAACTTTATTTCCTTTTTAAATATTGGATTTTCTAAATATTTAGAAAATTGTTTTGGTTAACTAGAATAAACATTGGTAGTTGTGCTTCTTTCAATTTAGACCCTAAACTTAGTTTTGTTCAAATTAAAGACTTTAGAATAATACAAAAATGATTAGCAGAATTATTTTTCAAACTAAAACTTTTGGGATAGTTTTCTTATTTGAAAACAGTGTTATTTTATTTTCAAAGTATTGCATCCCTTATCTTAATTGGTTTTGCAACACATCTGAAGAAAACAGTAAATTGTCAAAAAATTGGAAAATGATCATTTTGCTATATGTTCTTTTAATATCTTATTTTTGAAAATACTTGTAAACTACTAATATGAAAATACAAATATTTTAGTATTAGTTTTTGTATGGTTACCATTTATGCAAACTATTTTATGAAATTTCACTTTAAATTATTAGATGAAACTTCAAAAGCCAAAATTATGCTAAATATTTCAGTATTGTTTTTTTTTTTTTTTTTTTAAGATTTTGAATCATTTTGTGTTCCTCATTAAGTTTTACTTTTATATTAGCTCAATTTAGATTTGTATCATTAAGTAGAATTATTTGGGGTAATCCTTGACACATTTTGTTGTCAGCACTAAATTAAGACTTAGTTAATAAAAGTTGTTTGTGAAAAATCAAGTATCAACAATCAACTGAATGTTTATTGAGTATTACTTGAACTCTGAGTGAGTAGCTGCTTGGTAATAAAGTTATTTCATGGATTAGGCAGATTAGTATCATTTTATTTGGACATTTTCAATGGTTTATTCTCTAGCTTTCTGCAGATGTATTTTCAACCTAGGCAAGAGTTTTCAATATTTTTGTATAGGCTTTCTTTAAAACTTTTTTTTTTTTTTAAATTGCTTGCTTACATTTTTTTTTCTGGAATAGAAATGTCTGCTTCTAATGTATACATGCATAGAATATATGAAATGGTTTATTTTTAGGTTCTGTAAAGAAAGCAAATCATCTCTTGGAAAAACTTCAACTCTGTTCTTACTTTCATTCCTGCTTTTGTCTTTTTAGTACTGGCTCCAATATTGTACTTATATTCTGCAACAAAATCATGTATACTACTTCCTTCACCTTATTTTCCATTGTGGTTCCTGTCTAGTTTGTTACTTCAAGAAGACTTTTTTTTTTTACTATATGTGATCTACTAAAACTAGCTTTATAATCTTGCTCTGGATAGTTTTTTCAATGCTATATAAACTTAATCTTTATAAATGTCTTCACTTTTTATTCAATGGTCTTTGTCTTCTGTGAAGACTTGCTCTTTGAGGTGGTTGTGAAGTTTTACACATTTTTTTCTGACATATCTCTTATGTAAATTTGTTACTTTTAAGTTAGTATTCTCAGACTTAGGTCATTAACTGGCATTAATATTATATAGGCTGGTAGCGAGTTGTTGCTTTTGTGGGTTTGTATATGTCTCAATTCCTAGGACACATGTGGTGTAATGGTTAGCAAGCTAGATTAGCAGACCCTTGTTAGTGAGTTTGATTCTGTTTGAGTGCTCCTACTTTTAACCTTGTGTCACAGCTAAGTTAAACTTAGCCTATAACAGGAGCTGAGATAGTTATTTACTATCAGGGTTACTACCAGTTTTGTTTCATGTTGGAAATATTTTTTTGAAACTGTAAGAAATATGACAGAAATTAGATATAGTTTTGTGTGTCTTAGTTTCCTGTATACAAGTATCTTGAACTTATATTCTATTATCTTTTTCTTTAGTGAAATGTCTTTGATTGTCTAAATAGTGTTGGCTCATTTTTTTAGTGGAGCCTGTGTTTGAAGTTATCATTTATGTATTTTGGCCAGATGATTTGCTTGAACTTTTTTATAATCTAGAAATAACTTTTCAAAATTTTCATTTGTTTACTGGTATCTTATTTTAGACATTGATGTTTCAAAATACAAAAAGGTTATTCATTTTATACATTTATAACAATATAAACTTTAGCATCAAATTAGTTTAAAATACAGCTCGCTTAGCCACCTATTATCTTGACTATCTAGTGCTCACTTAATGTTATGTCAAAGCATGAAGCCAATGAAGAATGTTGGGCATGTCTGTATAAATATGAATTTCATTAGATTTGAATTAATGGGAAATTTACTTCTAAAGTTATCACCAACTGCATTGAAATTTTCTTCACTTATTCAGATGTGCTGTAGAAAAATGAACTTCTCTGTCAAATATTTTATATATTTTTGTTGCTATAGGAAAGACTTGGATTTTTTTCTTTGTAACATAGTTCTATAAAAGACAGCTTCAATGTAGGTTTAATTTTATGGTATTTAAGTTTACAATCTACAGGTAGTTATCTGTAGATCAGCATGTAATCAATATTGCATGTTTTGTATTGTCTTAATAGTATATCATTATCATTTTTTTAATCAGTGAAATTAATACTTACTGTCAATCTGTAATAATAGTCGACAAAAATGGGTACAATTTCTGCTGTTATTTTTTCCTATTAAGCACATATTAGAAAAAAAAAAGTTCCTGATCTGATTATTCAATATATACTGTGATATTTCTGCATATTCCCATTAATAGGAATTAATCACCAGATTAATTTTTGTGTGGAGATGCACACATACACACATGAAACAAGTTTTTAAATTTGAGTGTTAATGTTAAATTTTTATGTAATTTTTATATACATTTCATGTATATAATTTTTATTTTTAAACAATTAGTCATATTACTGAATAGACTTAAATCATTCACCATTGATATGTGTTTCTATAAATTGACTTTTAATCACAGTTTAAATTGATAAAATATATAATAAGCTGATAACTGAACATTTTGAGAAAATATTAATTTCAGGCTAGCAGACTTGATATTTTTTCTTAAGGAATCTGATAAGACCTTAAGTGCTTATAGATTTTTTTGATAGTTTTAAATGATTTCTGACTGTTAAATCAGACCTGATTATTGGTATATCTATTGTTGCTGAAAGTTTAGCTGCTATATGAAATGTACTAATGTTAAAAATGCTTAAACAGATTAACCAAGTATATGAAAAAGATTTCTCTGATTTTAATTCTAAAATTGATGTTTTAAAAACATTTAGTACCTGTGGGCTATGTAAGATTTTAAAAAATTAAGTATGTTAAAATGTAATACATACATTTTAAAGCTGATTTACATTTATAACCTTTTTTGAAATTTGCATGTGATAGATTTTTTTTATGATAAAAATAATGTAAAAAAATACTAATTACAAAAGTTATTTCATGTAGGCTGCTTAAAAATATTTTTCAGATTTGTCAATATTTCTTTGTAAATTTCTAAAATCTTTATTTGATTTATATATTCTGTTCACTTGTTGATTTAGTGTTTATGAGATTGAGTAACATTTTGCATTGCTAATATATTGTCATTGTGGTGATTATTTTTTTTAAAAGATGTGTAAAATGATTTTTATCAGAATGCAGTTTAGCTTGGTGAATGTTCTTTTCCAAAAAGTTTAAGTGGCATCAACATTGTTCAAAGAACAAAATACATGTTATAAGTATCAATATATATCTGGGTTTTTAACTCAAAAATGTATCAGAAATTAAATAATCTTTTGAAAAAATAAAACAAGTAAGGGTAAAATTTGAAAAACCCAGGGTATGCCCAATTTTTATTTTTATTTCCCTTTCTAAAACATGTCTAACTTTAAAATTTACATTTTTTAAGAGGATGGATTGATAAATGATAAACACATTGATTGTGCTGGGCTGAGTCACCCACCCTTTTAAAATCAGCTTTTACCATTGAGTGTTTTAAGCTTTCAGATACTAAACACCAAAAATCATTTAAGAAAAATAGATACTTCGATCTTAATTTCTTTTGCAAATTAAAATTAATAAAGTTAAAATTTTCCAGTTAAAAAATTTGAAGTTATTTTAAAGTTTTTATTAAGCTTATTTTACCATCCATTCATAAAATGTCAGTTTTTCTGTTGCCAAATCTTGTTTGATGTTATTGTTTAAGCCTATGATTACAGAAGTTATAAGCTACTTATTTTCTTTCTACATTGACCTTGGAGAAAATAATTCAATAATTTCAAAACAATTGTCTCAAACGATTGTTTTAATTTGCATATTTACTTAGAATTTAAGAATTCAACAAATTGTTTCTTTGAAATTTTAGTTGAAAAAATGCATTTCAGCTAAATCTTAAATATCTTAAGACTATCAAGAATTTAAAAAAAAATCAGGGAGCATGCAGATATTTTGTAAAATATTTAGTCGATAGATTGTTAGTGTTAAGAAAAATTACCTTTTTTTGACTATATGATAGATTATAATAAAATTCCAATATACATATTAAAAAAAGCCTTTTTGTTTTCTGCTTATTGCCATTAGCTATGTGAGAGCTAGACCTCAAAGAATGATTTATGGTTCCTGGCAGACTAAAAATATTCTTGCATTCAGTGGAGTTAATAATTAGAAATAGTTTTAAATTTGCATGACTCTCAGTATAATTGATGGAAGTTTGTTTTTTTACTTTAATCTCTTTTCATTTAAGAAAAGTTAAAGTTTGTCACATTTTTTAAATTCATTGTAATGTATTTTGTTTATAGGGAATTTTTCAATTTTTTATGTCCAGTATCTAAAATCTAGACATGTTTGAATTATCACCATACTCTTGTCCCAGCTATGGGTTAAATTATACCACTACTGTTCTTCTAGGAGAATGGCTTTGGCATTAAATGACCTAAAAAGAGTTGATATGCCATTAAACAAAGAAACCAAACCATACTCTTGTGTATATTGAAGATATTTCCATATTAAATTGAGTCTTACATTTCATCAGTACCAGTCGTGTCAATATTGATGAATTTCTTTTTTAATCAATTTTAATTTTCTATAAGTTATTTAGCTTAATGTCATCCTTGACATTTTTATCACTGTTTTAGCAGATGTATGTCTTTTTTTACTTTTTTTAAAAAATTTCCCTATTAAGATAATTCTAGATTCAAGTATCAAAGATAACTATAGATAGCAGTAAAGCAACAATCATTCTTTTAAAAAATATCCTGTTATATTTACTGACTAGATCAATATTTGAAATGTCCTGTATACCAGTGAAACTTGAAATATTAGTAATTTTGTATCTTTTACCTTTTATTTAAAATTTATTGAATTTTATAAAAAAAAAACATACATTCATAGTCTCCTTGATTTGTTGATTTAAATTGTTATAACTTGAAACTTTAAAAAAATTCAATAAAATTTGTATGATGGTTAACATGTACTGACTTAATCCATTTGTGAATACCTCCTAAAGATAAAATAATTTCTTTCAGATTGAAATAGATATTTATAAAAAATGCAGATTTTTCACAAGCAATTTCTATGATGAGATTGATTTCTATGAATTTTGATGGCTGATACAACAGATCTGCTTTGACATTATCCTTTTTTGCAAATAGTCTGCCTTATTATATTTTGGATCAATTTATTAAGAATAATTTCATTTAAAATGGATCTAATTTTTGTTTTATTTAAGCTAGGAAGTTATGTTTTGCATTTGCTTTCTGAAAGTATTGATTATAAATATTATTGTAAACAATTGCTTTTCACAATATCAGAAAGGATTGTATATAGAAAAATATAAAATTTAGTTTTATGATAGTTTAGGATATAAATTATGCTATAAAAAAAAAAAAATCTGTGAAAATGTTTATTTAATCCTATATGTTTAGTATTAAACAAAGCAATTACACTAACTTATTCCTTTTGACTACTTCTATTTTGAAACAAAATTAGTATGGTCAGTTCTTAATTTTCCAGGTATTTGAATTAGGGGATGAACCTAAACCGGTTGTCTGCCTATGGCCGACCAACCTGAAAGTCAACTTGGGGGGTCTCGCAGACGGTCACATCGGCAACAAGGGGCAGAAAGAGACAGCTGCAGTACTTCAGACAACAATCTAAACAAGAACCGAAGGTAAGACAGTTTTTCAACTTTATTATATGGTATTAAAAAGTACCTTTCCTTCTCTTATAAACTAAACTTGTTTAACCTTTTTAGAATTGAATCTGTATGCTTCTTTAATGAAAACCAAGATAGAATTGCTGGATTTTAGATTTAGTAAAACTTGAAAAGCTCATGTTGCTAACATTGGATACTGTATTAGTTGAATTTTAGTTTGAATTGATATTGTATAATTAGGGTACAGGTATTCTTAGATTTATCTAATTTGAATATATTGGTGTGGCTGATTTAAGAGAATGTGTGTGTGTGTATATATATATATATATATATATATATATATATATATACACACACACACACTTCTGCACAAAGAAATGAGCCAAGCTAATTTTTAATATTCATTGAACAAAAAAGCATTACAAACATTGTAAAATAAATTGGAACAATTATACTGTAAGAAATAAACATACAAAGCATTTACTGATATATATCATCAGTATGGAATTGTATTTCCTTTCAAATTTTTTGAAAAAGAAATTCTTAGGCATGCTGCTCTCAACCATCTTCTGGTACTGTGATGAAATGTTCCATTCAGTCTACTGCTCTCATATCTTATCTTTGTTAGAAAATGTTTTCCTTGATAGAGAACTAGAAATAATTGACCAAATATTTTCAATTGGATTTAAATCTGGGGTTTGGCCAAGCCAGATTATTAGCTCAAATGAATTTTCTGCTAACCACTTTTTAGTAACTTTAGCAGTGTGTGCTATAGCATTATCCAATTGAAATATAATTGTTTCTGTCATCATGAGTTGTTGAATAGTT
This sequence comes from Sepioteuthis lessoniana, assembly GCA_963585895.1. NCBI lineage: Eukaryota > Metazoa > Mollusca > Cephalopoda > Myopsida > Loliginidae > Sepioteuthis > Sepioteuthis lessoniana. Next base: position 28,264 of record CAUZXS010006693.1, on the reverse strand, counting down.
GGTAGAAGTCCTCTTTCTAGTATTTTAATGTACTCTTGCATTTATTGACTCTTCATATCAGTTTATCAACACTTGCTGCAATAAAGGCTCTCTACACTATTATCCCTCCACTTTTTTAGGGTTCAATCATTTTGATGCTATTTGGGTGATATTTTTGACCTGATCTTCTAATACAATATTCTGGGGCATCACTAGAGAGACAAAACTGATTCATCTGACCAGATAACATTGCTGAACCACTGCATCTTTCTTGCCATAATAAGAGACAAATGTCTTCCTGTCAGTGATGTTCTTTTTGGTTAACAAGGACTTCCAAGCACATCTTTTTGAAGAGACAGATTTCATTTAATCTTCTTGATATAGTCTTTCTTGAAAGTGAGTTTCCCTTAGTAGTTTTAAATTCTTTAGACATCTTAGCAAAGTTTACTTTCCTCTCTTTCAAGACTGTCACTTTCAGCCTGTGGTCATCCTTGCTTGTGTAAACTCTGGGGTCGCCAGATCCTGATTTTCTCTTTAATGTTTCAGACTAATTCTCTTCACAATTGACTAGGATGTTTTAATATTTTCTTTCTTTAACAGAGCAAAAATCTGATTAGAAGACATCTTTGTGTTCCTTAATTCTACAATTCTGTTTTTTAATTTCTCATCAGTATGTTTCCTTGTTTTTCTGAAACTCATTTTATAGAACAATGTTACGAATCTAAAAAATAGCAATAACCAATTCATATTAATTTAAAATCTGCAAAAGCCCTTTTTTTTTTTTTTTTTTTTTTTTTTTTTTTTTTTCATAATATAACTTTGGTTAATTTTTTTTGTACTGGAGTGTTTGTGTGTGTGTGTGTGTGTGTATATATATATATATATATATATATAATCCTGTAGACTCCTTGTGAAGTGTAGGACCATGATATTAATTTTGCTGTTTCAGTAACAGGTAGGTTTTTAAAGCATGGAGATGCTAGCCTAGTGTGCCCTAGTTTTGAATTCAGAGTTTTTCCTTCCAGGTCGGTTTACTTACAGGTTAGAGATACTTTTCTGATCTACTGTTTACCTAAAGTTGGAAGAGAACTGATGGATTCATGCCTTTTCCAAGGGCATTAGTGAAAAGTGAAATGCAAACAGCTTCATCTAGGATTTGAACTTGGCCATAGTCCATTTCCTATTAAGTGATAACCTTTACATCACCTTCACACATTTATTTCTTTGTGTATGTATGAATGCATTAGCCTAGGTTTTTGTTTACAAAAAGATTTTTTAATAGCAAAAAGTGTACTCTGAAAGTATGGTTGTAGCAGAGAAGTTTAAAAACATTCATATTTTTTCTTTGTTTATATAAAGATAATTCGTGACACTGATTATATACTATCATCCAGTACTACCAAGAATTTTCAGTTGGAAAATAATTTCTTCTAAATTGCTAAAACATGTTAATAATTGATGTACTCTTAAAAAAGATTGTTTTACATTTTGCTAAGACCCAAATGATTTTACTTTAAATTGTAATTCCAAAATTTCTATTTGCCCAAGAAATATCAAAGTTTAACTGTAATTAACATTCTTTTTTAATTTTTGATGAAATTATGCTATAATTTTCCATAGTTTTCACTGTTAAATTTACTTTAATTTTATGATTTTTTTTTCAAATATGAATGGTTTCATATATTCTGTATAAATCTTTTTTTTTTCCCTCTTCTTCAGTAGTGGAAAAGTGTCTCACAAAGGTTCTTCTAAAGATAGTACAGAACCAGATAAAATCCAGAAAAGCAGAAAGCGTGTTAATAAAGAAAGTATTGAAGAGTCAACTTCTGGATCAGGTTTTTTTGAGACTACAAGTGAGTGTAGAAACTTCATTGATAGCAGTGGATTTGGAGCCAAACCAAAAAGGCCAAAATCCAAAATTCCTGTCAGGACTTCCAAGGGAGTTAATTCTTCTTTGAATCAACCTGAGACTTCATTAGAAAGTCTCTCTCAGCCAAGTGGATCAGGCCAAGTTTTGGAATCTAGTCATTCTAAATCAACCAAGAAGCAAGGAACAAGGAAAAGTTTTCGATCTAGTTCACTGTCAGAAAGTTTACCCAGCTCTAGTTTAGGACCAGATCCTCCGGTGAAGAGTAGAGGAAAACGAAAACAGAGTAAGAAAAGGGAAGATTCCAATTGTCAATTAGGAAGTGAGTTTTGTTGGAACAACGCTGGTCCATCATCTGGTGCAATAACTGGTACTTCTGTTGACGAAGAAAGCCAAGCACCGGGTTCCAGTACAGTTAGCCCCATACCTTCTAAGCGATTGAGGACCTGCATTCAAGAAGTAAGCATTGAAAAAGACTCTTCCCTTTTGAAGACATCCCCCAAAAAAACAAGGAGTGGAGTGCCTTGTAAGACCTCTGCTTCAAGAAGTGGGGTGAACAGAGTTGACAACGTCCAGTCAGGACTCAAACCAAAAAAGACGGGATCCTGTGCTAGCAGTAGGTGAGTAAAAAATTCACTATTAATATACTCTACTTGAGTTCAGAAATCTCCATGTTACCTGCAACTCGTCAGTTTCTAAAATTTATTTAAAAAAATTTTTTTTAAAGGTTTTTTATTTTTTTATTTTATTGACTAATACATTTTATAGATTAGTTTGAACTTTCACGTGTTCCATATTCTTTATGGAAAAGTATCTTTTATTGGTAATTGTTAGTAAAATTAGTAATTTTGTAGTTTATAACCTTTTTATGTTTAGATGCTATGACTGATTACATTTTATTAATGTTTTTATTTCTTGTCACAAATTTAAATAATTTACAAAAATAAAGTGTCTGGGCTATAAATAACTGTTGAAGCCTTTGAATCCTTGAAACTTAAATTAGCATTTTCTTTGCATCTTTCAATAAAATTCTGAACTCTTCATGAGTGAAATGCTTGAAATATGTCTCTTATGTAGAATAATTTTTGGTTCTGTTATTAAATCAATGCAAATCTCAAAACATGAAATTTTTTTATATTAATTTAAAAATAACAGTTAGTAAAAGCTGTGTGCATCTTATTTATATTTGCTAAATTTCAAAACATTTTTCATTTCCAAATTTCAATGATACTTTTAGGACTTGTTTTATATTTGATTCAATCTCTGAAAATAGAGGTTTGTATAGGAATGCCTATCAATTTAAAAGAACTTAGTGTACAAAGTCAGAACTGCATTCTTTTTCTTTATATATTTATCTCTCTTATAAAAAGAATACTTATGTATTTGTTGCTTGTTTAATAATTTCCTATAAAAATAAGCAGTATTGATCTATGTATCAAAATTCCCAATAAATATACTCATTTCTCTGTTAATAAAATATGAACTTGAAGTTGGGAGAAGACAAAAATGCTTGTCGATACTTTGTGGGAAAACTGATTTCTACCATTAAATGAGACAGTAAATTCTCTCTTTTAAGTAAACTAAGGGTACTTAACTCTGGTTATGAGATGGAGCAAAAAGTAACTTAAGTTTATATGGAGCTGATGCTTTATTATAGTCATGTATGTTTTCAGGAATTCATTAGGAACTCATTCTTTTTACCTTTACCAAAGTTAAACTTCTACAAATTTACAACTTTTGACTGATGGGCAGTAGTAACACTAAATCATGTGGCAAAGTGCTGAAAATTTCCAAATTTTGCTACTTTCATCTTGGCACATGCTGAACATTACTAATTTGTATACCAGTCAAATACTAGCTCTAGTTGATTTTTTTTTTTTTTAATTCTTTAATCAAAATATTCAATTTGATTCTATGACTTTGTTTCTCAATAGAATTGAATTGAAAATATTCTATTGTTTATAAAATTCTTTTATTGAGAAAATTAGAGTGTAAAAATAGTCTTTGCTACATCTTTATTTTGATCATAAAGCCCAAAATGTTTGAAAAGTTAAAATATTTTGCCACGTGAATATAGGGAATTTTTTGAAATTTCATATTTTACGTGATTTATTAGGTATAAGAAATAGCTACAGATATTGAACAATTGTTCAGTGTTCTTGCTTGAGTTGGCATTGTAATTTTATCTCTCTAATCAACAAAAATGGAGGATTTGTGTAGAATTTATGTTATTGCAAGAAAAATATCCAAACAAATGAGCACACACATTTTCTCAGGTTATTTAACATAAAAATATCTTATTTTATTTAAACAAAATAGATTGAAAAATTAATACCAAAATTTATTAAATAATAATATCTCTACCTGATCTCTATGTAGTTATACCTTGGTAACATTTCCCTTCTAAAATTTAATTGCAAGAACAATCAGTTAAAAGTGGCTTCAATTTGGTTATAATTGGAAAAGTTCATGCCTGAAAAGGAAATGGTTTCAGTGCTTTTTGAGGGGGAGAGGGAATACGAATTCCTAGGTGAGATAGTGAATGAATAGAAAAAGTGCAATAAAGTTTGTATCCAAACGATTCAATTTTAGTAACATCATTTCTGTAACATGTGTGCACCAAAATGACTTTTTCCTTCCAATTAGAACTGAGTATTGTGTAAATATTAAATGCACTATTTCAAGCTGGCCTACATATCACTACATTAACTGTTTGCTTATTCAGTAGGTGTAATGTATAAACAATTCCTCTTCTGGTAAAAGTTCAGTGTAAATTTCCAAGGATATTAGTGCAGTTTCAAATCTGCTTTGGGCTGTGTGAGAATTTCCAATTTTTTACACATGATACAAAGACATTTATTTTATATAATCAACTATTGTTAATACAAATCTCTCTCTCTGTCTCTCTCTGAATTTTGGTTCTTTATTTGATTAAAATGTAATGCATTTAAGAATTTTTCTTATTGTTTGTCAATGAGTTTAAATTGTTTCATTTGATACATTGAAGTTTATGAGCTTTCCAAGTCTTCCACTACAGATAAATAATGGTTTTTAGCTGATTACTCTTTCGATTTTCTAAACTGAAATCCAACAATTTGTCCTAAAATGTAGAATTTATATTCCCTAAAGCTTTAGTTCTATTATAACAAAGTTTGAATTTCTACAAGCATAAAACACAAGACTTTTAACTTCATCTTTGAATATTGATTTTCTGTATTTTGAGTTTAACTTAGATGGCTTGGCAGGTTTCTTCTTTATATTCTTTTCCACATTTGTATGGAATGTTATAAAGCAATATTTTGTTATGCATTTCTCTTGTGAGAAACTAACTTTAAGAAAGTGTTTATGCTATTGAAAACCACTTGAAACTGAAATTTGGTTTTTAAGGAAAGGATAATTTTCCAGTTTCTTTTACAAGATAAATGAAGCCTCTTTGTACTTTTAATAAGTTGACAACATCCAGCTATAACATAATGTCAGAATAGATTGGCTGAAAACATTGTAGTAACAAAAGCAACAAAATTTATGATAAAAATTACAGGAGATACCAACAAGAATTATTCTAATCTGATCAATGTTTTTTTTTCTTCTAATTCCTAGATTTTTATTATTTTATTTTCAATAATGCTATTTTTCTTGCAGTGGTCGGCGTTCCTCAGCTGTAGCAAAACGGCAGGGAGTGGGCAGTCACACTAGTGGAAGTAGTGCTGGAGGGACGTCAAGACCGCTAGCCAATAACCCAATGTCTCAGGGTCAGAGTGCAGATAATACTGGCTCCAGTGGGGGATCCTCGACTGGAGAAAGTGGAGGAGGTGGGGGAGGTGGAGGTGGAGGAGGTGCTACTGGTGGGAACAGAAATGGTGAAGATTCTGTGCAGTTTTCCAGTACTGGTAAGTGATTGATTTTTATGCTTGTTGGCAATATTCAACTAAAGATTTTTAAGTTCTTTGTTCATCTCCAGAAAAATTTTATAAAAAATTGATTTCAGAAGTAAAGTTAAATAGAGAAATATGACTTGAAATTGCAATTATAATTTTTCCATTCCTAAATGTGACTTGAATATTATTTTCCCCAACCGTGACCAAATTGTCTTATTATTGAGAAAACTCTCAACTGAGTGGTATCAGCTTCAGAATTTTATGAAAAAATTTAATTTAATTATAATAGCAGTATTGCATTTAAGTGATTTAAAACTTTCTTACTAAATTTTAAATAGAGACAGAATGATTTGCTGTTGAAAATAAGTTAATTTAAAAGTTTTGAAAAAAAATGTCAGTATACTTAAACAGGAATTCCTTTTGTCATTGGTCTATACTAAAAATATTTTTTAATCTACTCTTAAGATGTCATTTGATTCTTATCGAGGCAGTGGAAAATTATTAAGAAATTATTGAAAGACATTCAATAGTTATTACAAGAAAACTTATAAACATTGTTGAAGACTAAAGATGAGGTTACTATTTTGAATTGTTCATCAAATATAAAAAATACTTAATCTCGGAATTTCAAACTATACTCCAAAATGAAAATGACTAGGTTTCTCATTGTACCATTTAGCTTTTACCCCTCAAGCCTTATCTTGGATTTACAAATGTAATATTACCTATTAAAAAGTAATGTAACAAAGAAATTATAAACTAGCTTAATCTTTTTCCATTTCTATAGATTTCATTTTTTTTTTTCGCTCTGAGCTATCAAGTATCAGGAAGAATGGAGGAAATAGATATTTCATTATAGTAATAGGATATGCAAATGAGTACAATAGTGAAATCATTAATAAAATATTTATAAAGAAGTATTTCATGTTGCACATAAAAAGCTTTGGATTTTCAGTAAGCTTTCATATTGTCTTAAGATGTGAAAAAAAAAAGATTATATAACAGGGAAAAAAATTAACTGATTAAAGGGAAGGGGGCTTCAGATATTCTTGAAAAATTCAAAATTCTGATCGCATAATATTGTATAATCAAGGTGATGATACACAGAGAAGAATGTGTACTTTATATATTTGTTCAGCACCAGTATCTGGTGCTAATAGATACATACAAAAAGACACAGTTACAAAGTTACAAACAATTAACAAGAGAACTTACAAGAAATAGAGGAGTCAAAATGCTGTATAGCCAAACTAAGTAAGATCAGTCCGAATATTAATCAACTTAATATCAGCTTATTAATCAACTATTAATGTCCTTAATTGTAGGCTATTTATGGCTATGAGCCAGTCCATCTGGTAGTGTGCTGAAAGGGTGTTAGCTACTCTACGACACATAATGATCATATTAACAAAAATTAGTCCTTAGTTATATTTTCATTATTTTTTCTCTATAAACATTCAAGAAAAAAAAGTTTACTGTTGGTTAAGTAACTTATGAATTGCATTTCGAAAAATGTTTAATAATTTTCACCTGAAATGTTATGAAGTAATATAATTATTTTTATTAGTCATATATTACAGTAAAAGGAAATCTGAATGTTCATATTATTTAAAGAACAAGTTCAAATATTACCTCCCCTCTTCTACTAAAGCAGAAAATCACTGATTGAATAAGGAAAGTTAGTTAGCGACCATAGTCGAGGGTGACCCGAAGGCTCCCTTTTCGATAGCTACTACACCAAGGTGTAGGGGAGGGCGCTACTCCATTCCCAGGATTGCTCCACTTTACCCTTGAACCGTACCTTATAATGCTGAGTGTTAAGCAAGGTGGTATCAAGTACCATTTTTAAAGTCTTTGGTATGACTCGACCTGGGATTGAACCCAGGTCTCCCGGGCCATTGGCGAACACTCTAACCGCTGGGCCAATGTCCCGGTAAACTTAGTCATAACTTTAAAAAAATATTGACCACAACAAAAAAATTTTCATTTTTTTTTTTTTTAAACACCATCTGCTAATTTTAAATGTTTATGTTGCTAACACTAATAAATACTAGCAATTCTAGTGGAAATTGCACTTTGTTTACTTTTTCTTATTTTGATGCATAAATTTATAAAAAAACAAAAAACTTAAATAAAAATACCCTCTCGATTATATACGCTTGTATCATAATTTTTCTGTATATTGTTTTATAAATTATCGTTATTATTTATCATTACATACTTCCTTGTAAATGAATTAGGGTATTTTGATCAGGTTTAATGTTCAATTTATTTTTAACTGTTAATGAGTAAATACTGATAATTTTATTAAGATAGAATAATTTGAATTTTGGAAGATCTTATTTATGAAATATCACATCATTTATAAAAGATTTGTTTTAAAATAAGCATTTTTCATTTCTTTCCTTTTGTTCATGGCTCTCTTCTGTTTCTCCCTGCCCCCTCTTTTATTCTTTCCCTTCCATTGCAACAGATTATAAACATTGATATATTGTGTTCTTGCTTTCTCTTTTTCTCTGACCCGTAGTGTGTTTTTTTTTCTTCAAAATCAAATGGTCAGGCATTTGAGGTGATGACATTTGTTTAACACTTTATCTTATTCTATCAATATTATGGATTGGTGTTAGTTTCTAGCATTTACTTTCTTTTTACAATAGGTTTTACAGTTTAGGCAAAGATTCTTAAATGTTTATTTTTGTAGGTTTGTTTTCAGAAATTGTTGAAATATTGTTGGGAGAAAGTAGTAATTTGTATAGAGCTGTAAATAGATATATTTTTTCTTTGCTCTTTATAGGAAATACGTATTTGTTGTTATACAAAAATAAAATATCTTATACTAGTACATTTTTTTTTCTATAACTATGAATAATTGGCAGTTTTCCTTAACGGTAGTCTGGCTTTATTCAGTTAAATTGTTTTTTTTACCCCTTTTGGCAACAAACCTGTTAAATCGTTAAATTTTCATTACTAATTATGTGATCTTATGAAATAATGATGTAATTTAAGGGGTAGTGAACAGTCATTCCAGATCCTCAACTCTATCCAAAGGAAGTGAAAATGCATTGCACTGAAGAATGGCAAACCACTCAACCTCTTGGGACTTGTTTCTATTGCCAGTGGTCTTTAAATCAATTTGGCAGAATAGGGAGGCTTTCTGAGAGCCTATGACACTGGACATTCTAACTTCACTAGGTTTGAAAAGAAATTTGTCTAAAAATGATTGGTATCTGGCTAGTTTATGATCCTCAGCTTATCTGATAACAATGCCTGAATCCATTGCTGATTACCACCAGAGAATGTATCACTACAGGTGTAGTCTGATCTAATCTGCTGTAGATATACATTTATGTCTCACATATTTAGGGTCCAATCTTCTCTGAAATGTCAATTCAGAGACTATCATTATCTAACTGAATATATGCTGACTTTAACTTTTTCAGTCCTGAGCCTAAGTTTATAAAAATTAAACTATAATCTCTACACTGGTAAACTGGTGCTATGGCATAGAGGAAAATAAAAGTACCACTGATAACAGGCTAAAAGAGTTAAAGGTAGCAAGTTCAGCCTTGATCAGAGTTGAGATATGCAAGCAAATATTTGAGGCTGCCCCTAATTTCCTTTATTGGATGGAGTTCCATTTTTGTTGAACTGTAGTGTAGTCTGCAGGGTCAAGGCTATGTTGTCTACATCTTGTAGGTAGTTTCATGTACTATACAGTAGGTGCAGAAGTCTCTTGGTCAGGGTAAGGCAGATGGCTAGAGAAGTAGGCTAGTAGCTATAGACCAAGACCACTTGGAGGAATAGCTTAGAGGTCATCAAAATAGACATTACATGTATCTGGTCTGGAGAATTTGATTTTTTTTCCATAAGTTTTCAACTAAGTGTATAACCCATGTATTTAAAAAAAAATTGAACTAAATTTATGCTTATGTAACTGATAACTTGTTAATATGTAGTTTACGTTTTTCCATTATGTTCACATTTGTAGTGTTAAAAAAAATCTCTAAGCGTTTTCATGATTTTCATTTGTATTCAGAATTTTTTAGAGGTTGGCATTATTGATATTAAAAAACATTTTAAAAAGGTTGAAACTATTCAAACTCGATAGCTGATGTCTTAAACTCAAAAATTTTAAATAAGCTTTTTCAGTTTCTAACAATCTTTGAAGAAATTTTCTTTTCTTAATGAAGTAGCATTCTTAAAATAAATTATTCTTCAGTTTTGTCAATTCATCCTTTTTGTTGTAGCATTTTCTTTACAATAACTATTGCTGGTTAAAACTATCTGGGAAATATTTTCAAATCCATGAAGTGTATTGTATTATCTTAATACATGTCCTCTCAAATATTTACCTTTTGAAAAGAAACTTATCAATCTATCTAAGAAAATAATTCCTTAATTTCCTTTGTATACAAAGCTTTATACACTTCATTAATTTGCTATAAAATTGCAATTTTATAAGCTGAAAAGTTTTTCTTTATATCTTAAATGTGTGTGTGTGTGTATATATATATATTTATTATTTGAATGTTGGATTCTATGTTGCCATTTTATTAGTAATCAAGTAAAAGTACCAAAGTTATTTATGTAAGAAATTCATTATGTATAAGCATAGAATTTAGTCCTTTCAATTCTCATATTTTGAATAGCTCCTTATTTTTCACATTTCTTTTTTACTAATTTACTATGGAACATAACTGATAAATAACATTATCTTAATGGTTCCCATTTTATAAACTTATTTGCTGATATTTTAAAAATGCCTTAACAGTTTAGTGTTGATATCATTAATCAGAATATATTAATTTGATCCCTCCAACAAAATGAATAAATAAAAACAAGGAGTAAATTAAAATGCACTACCATTTAATATTAAAAGCTAACATTAAGTTTAAATAACCTAATTTTATAGTCTAAACAAAATAAAAACTATTTGAGGGATAAACATTTTATTGGATGTTGCTCATGCATGCTTTGAAAATATTGTTAGATTGGTTGTTTGATTTTATCAATTACTTTGTTTTGTTCATCTGATAATACTTTATTTATGCAAAGGTTTTAGAAATTATATTTAATGTTAAAGAATATGGTTGAATTGTCAAATTTCTGTTGATGTATTTGTTGATTCATTATTGAAAAAAATGCAAATTATATGTAAATATTTTTTATGAGAAAAAAATTGACTCCAGTATAAATATGCTGTACTTACGGCCATTTTAAATGTTGCCACAAGCTTAAATGTTAAATTGAATGTACATTTAAAAAATGTTCATATCTACTTTTGTCTGTTTTTCTTTGTAATAAATGTACAAATCAGTCAGTGTATTAAAGAGCTAGAGGTGCATATTGTCTTATAAATTTATATCTGAGGAAGTGGTAGATGGATTTGGAAAATCATTTTGGGTTCTTTCCCTTGGCTCCTGTTAAAGAGTAAATATTGGGTAGCCTGAAAAGTTATTGTTTTTGTAATTAGTAATATGGATACGCTTATGTTTGTTTATTTTTTTTGATTTCCACAAATGTTATCTCATGAAATATGATTTGTATTTATCTTGATAACAGATTTATTTAAAGGTGTCTTATTGTTTTAGTAACAATAAAAACAACTTTAATTTTAACATAATACCAGTTTAAATGACTCCCAGTTTTATTTATGGTGAGGAAAGTAACACTTAACATAAACTTTCATTGTTTTATTTCACTTGACTTTATGATACATTGGAAATAATCATTGAAAATTTGATAAGTGTATGTTTGATATTAAGAAATATAGCTATTCATCTCATTCTCATTGTTCTCTTCATTAATAGCTGTTGTTAAATTAGCTCAGGGCATAATGTTGAGAAATCAGTTAGGGAAGTAAAAAAAGATATAGCTGCCAGAGAGGAAAGTTAGATAGGTTTGTGGTAGCATTAGCTGATCACCTCTATCAATATGCTCATCACTTGTTCTAGGAGCCTTTGCATTTGATATGGTTTTAACTTGTACTTCCAGAAGATAGTTCACATTTTGACAACTGATTAGTTGATATTAGTTCATGTATTTGCATTTAATTGTGGTAACAATTTGAATTTTGGAAAAGAAAATTCTTCACATGATCTTCATACCTTTTGCAGTTTTTCTGTAGGCTCTCTTTCATCTGTTTTACTAGACTTGAATCATCTTCATGAAGCTTTTTGCACTATCTATTCCTCAGTGAGATGAATGAAATTCTTAGCTGTTTTTCTAAGCATAGAATGGCAGTTATTGAGAACACTTATCACCTTTTGTATTGGATGTTGTATCAGTTTCAGTATACTGATGTATATTTCATTGTCAGAAAATGTGTTCATATTTTTAAAATCCCTAAAGAATTTAAACCAATTTAATATTTTCTAAAATTAATGTAAAGAGGGCTAATTCAATGTTTAGAAAAAATTAAAAATTGCAATTTGTAATCAAATTTAATCTATTTAGAATACTTTTTTAATACTGGAAGGAATTGTAGACTTTGATACAAGCATAGTAGCTGAAGTGTTGTTTCTTAAAAACTTGAAAATTAAATTAAAATTATGCTAAAAGCAACAGTCAGTCAATTAAATGTATAATTGTCCCCATTACTCTTTTCTCTTTATTTATTCTTCCCTGATATATGATTACTACTGATTACAGTAAAATGGGCCACTTAAAACAGTGCTACTTTATTTTAAAAAATTCCCAAAATTTTGTCTTTTTCCACTTTAAAATATCAGAACTATATTTTTAGGATTTTGAATAAGCTAAAAAATTTAATATTATTAATGAAATTTTATGTATCAAAGTATTACAAAATCTAAAAGATATTGTTGCACTTTTAATTAGTAATGTTTAGTTTTAACTACATCCAAAAAGATCATGGATATTTTGTCATCCATCTACATTAAAAAAAAAAAAAATTGGCAAGTGGTATAGTTTTGTATACTGATTACTAAGAAAATAAGCAACATTTTTTTTTTTGCATATGCTTTTAAGAAAAGTAAAAAATTTAGATCTAATCTAAAAACATTTGTGCAGTTTAAGGAGAAGGTACCGTGAATGCTTGATTGTGTCTAAAGTAGGTTGCAAAGTTTTCTTGAAAATAATGGGAGATAGCCAACATATTTGAATTATTCTTACTATTGCAATCATAATGATTTTTTGAATAAATTGTAATGTGTGATGAAAAATAATTTAGAATATGAAATGAAAAATTGGGAGTAATTAAAAGATTATCATTTGTAGCAAATGCTGGCATTCATCCAAAGTTGATGCTGTGTAATGGTATAATTGGAAAAGTCTTCTATTATAAAACTACCTTTTGGAGAAATAAAGAATTCATTTGCTATCGATTAGAACACATAAGTATCTAAAATTAGTTTATAGAAAGAGTATGATATTATATTGGGTTAATGTTAGATTGCATGTTTCTTTTTATCAGCAAGCAAAAATTGGAAGCCACATTTACAAAATATTTTACCTTTTGGATTATAATTTATCTGTACAATATCCTCTTAATGAAGATGGTTTTAATTCCCCAGAAGACTTCAAAAGCTGCACAGTTGTTTATTGAAAAAAAAACTTCTAGGAAGATATAATTATGTAGTTGTTTGAAAGATGGTAGAAGATAATGGAACAAATAATAAATTCGTTGTTCATTAAAATTAGTGTTAAAATTTTTTTCTCACTAAACTGGATAAACTTTTTGGCTACTCAGAACAAAATAGATTTTTCTTACAGTTGTATTTTTTAGTTATTGGAATAGTTTTTTAAAGAATATTTTGTCTTAATCTTTCAGGCATTTAGAATTTAAACTGGCAAAAGATTATTTGGCAGCACAAAAAAAGAAGTCAATCAGAATTTTATTTTAGAATATTTGCTAAAATGACAAGTTTATTGGAATTTGTTACTTTTACAATTAATTGAAATATCTTTTATAATGCCTTTTTGTTTATATGTTGACAAGTACTAATGTTTTCCTTTTTTTTTGCCATGGTAAATTTCATTTTTAAATGTCTTTTATAATTGATTACCACTTGTAGGTAATTAAAAAAGAAAAAAACTCTACTAAATAATTTTAGAATCTTAATAGGGGAGAAAAAAGGGGTCCTCAGATAAGGACTTGAAAAAGAAAAATTGAAATTTAAAAAAACTTAACAATTGGAAGAATGAATTTATGCTTAAAACAATTTTTATACTTCACTGCAATTTTCTAATCATAATGCATTTTATTTCATTATCTCATAATTTCCATGATGAGGTTTTGGCATTGATTTTTGATTTCTCTGAAGAAAAAAAACCTTTTACAGTTGCAAAAGGAATTTACATCTGATTTTGATAGTTTGAAGCAAATTTGACAGATCAAAGTTGATTTGTATCATATTGAAACTATTGTATTGATTAGTCTATATTAGTTTATCTTTTGATATTCTTTTACAGAAATATCAAATGCTTTTCTTGTTTATGAACAAAGGAATGTAAATCCAGATTAAATGAATGTAGAAATTGTATGAAAAATTCAGGATTTTGAGCTCTTTCAGCTCTGTTTCCAACCATTTTCCAGAATGTTAGATTTTGTTTTTATAGGATTTGAAATGATTAATTTTTGTAGTCTCAAGCCTTTTTAAGGTATGGTGTGGATTATTTTTTTAAAATCTATTTTGTATGATTTAACCAAAGTTGGTGTTGGTACTATTCAAGTGTCATAATTCAAAGTAGTTAGCCATTGGATTGCCAAATTGATGTCATTACAACAGTCATGCGAAAAAGTGTAATTTTAATTGCTAAATACATTTAGAACTCCCTTGTCCAAAGAATATCTTATTGAGAGTAGGATTTCTGATTTTATAGTTAAGGCCGCAAGTATTTTTTATTTTTGGTCCTGTGTGTCAATTCAAGTGTCTAATATTTGAAAATATTCTACTGTAGATTTTACACTATACTTTGAAGGTATATATAAAGTGATAATGTTACTTATTTTATATAAGTGATAGGTGTGGGGATTTGAAAGATAAATCTTGTAGAGAAACTATGTTTATGTGCTATCAATAAAATCTTGTACTATTCTTGAAAATGGCTGGAGACAGCTGAAACCCTGAATTGTTTAGACAATTTCTACATTGATTTGATCTGGATTCAAATACCAGTGTTCATAAACAAGAAATCTTACTTAAAAATACATTCTTCCTTGTCCATTCTCTATATGTGCATGTGTGCACACACTCACGCACACATATTATACATATTTTAAAATGACTAGGTCCATGAATAGATTTGTATTTTTTAAATTTTATTCATTTATTTTGTTCTTACATATGTGTATGTTTCCAGCTTGTTTCATCAGAGAACATATATGACACAAGGCTTTGTTAATGGGATACTCAATGAAACTTGAGTTTGCAGTTTGAATGGTTTTCATTTGGATATGGGTTTATAAGGAGGTCACTCTTCTCTTTTTCTTACAGTATATTTACCTTAGCCTGCTCTACACCTCATTGGTCTTTGATATTTGATACCGTGTTTTTTTTTTGTTTTTTTTGGGTTATTTGTGTGTGTGTGTGTGTGTGTGTGTTGGAGTGGTTTTGGATTTCACTTAGTTATTTTTTGTCTGTGTGAGTGTGTGTGTCTTGAGATTTAAAAAAAAAAAACGCTTTTTTGTGTGTATGTGGTAGTGGTGTTTGAAATTTATTGGTAATTATTTTTTACTAATAATTTTTGTGTGTGTGTTCATTTGCATTTAGTTTCTTTATTTCTTTGCTCATGTAGTAATCGCAATGAAATATACATAGGATCAACACAGGCTCTTAATACAAGGATATCACTTCACAAGAGCAATATTAAAATAACAGAAAATGTCTCGAAATATCTATACGAATGTAGTCAAGGTGAATCTAAATAATGCCCATATACTAATCTAACGAATACATGCTAATTCAAATAAAAGAAACTTATAGATAAATTTAAATCAAAGCGGAATAAAACATGAATCCCTCACACACACACACACACATATATGTATTATTTCAAGAAAAAAACAATATTCGGTCACATTAGGATAATAGATTTATTTCCATCCTGTTAAGAGTATTGATATGAATCAAAGACCCTCAAATAATTTTGAACAGGACTTCATCAGATCCAATAGGAAAATAAAATAAATTACCAGATAGGAGGGATAGTCAAAGAAAGGAAGGAGAGGGAGAAATGAAATCCATTTCAACTATTTATAGCCTTTACCCATGTAAGGTTAGTTCCAGTTTTTTCTACTTTCAGTTTAAGACAACTACATTAATGGTTTTGTAGTTGTCTTAATCTGAAAGCCCTCAACATAACATATTTTCTAACGCCTGTTTATTGCATCCCTTGTAAGGATTGTAAACTAAAATACATCGGTGAGACATCCTGAAACCTTCATATTCGTTTGAAAGAGCACAAAAGTGACATAAGAATTGGCAACTCAAACAAAGCATTATTCCTACACACACACACACACACATATATGTACACACACACACACTCACTCACTCACACACACACACACACACACACAAAAATATTATTAGTAAAAAGTAATTACCAGTAAGAAAAAGAGAGGAGTGACCATCTTATAAACCCATAACCAATTGAAAACCATTCAAACTGCAAAGTGAGTTCAAGTCTCATTGAGTACCCCATTAACAAGGCCTTGTGCCATATATGTTCTCTGATGAAAGCAACAAGCCGGAAACATACATGATGTAAGAACAAAATAAATTCTAGAAAAATACAAATGTCTTTGTGAACCTACTCATTTTGAAATATTTCTCTCCTAGGTGTAGGGATGATGCTACTCCATTCCCTGGATTGCTCCGCTTTACTCTTGAAATGTACCTTATAATGCTGAATGTTAAGCCAGGAGGTATCAAGTACCATCTTTTGTGTCTTTGGTAATGCTCTACCTGGGATTGGACTCTGGTTTCCTGGGCCATTGGCAAACACTTTACCCACTAGCAAGTGGGCCAGTTAATAAATATATATATATATATATATATATATATTATCTATTTCATGGATTTTAAATCTTCGTGGAGAAATCTATTGTATTTAATAAGCATCTTATATCATTTGTTTAGGTATTCAAAATTTTTTTTTTTTTTTTTTTTTTTTTTGTTACTGAATATTACCATGAAATTTGCTTAAACTTAGATTGGTTTGATTTAAGTTTTGGAATACTCAAAATTATTTTAGCATTGAAAAAGTTTATTTTAATTCAAACTATTAATCCCAGCCAAAACGTTGCTTGAATTTTGTGTTTGGGAGGAGGAGATTCAGGCACTTTTAAAATTGCGGACAATTTTAAATACTGTTTTGTTATAATTTCATTTTTTTAAATTAAGAAAAAGAAAGCACAAAAAATTTGTTAATGCATGAAAAGTTGGATTTTCTAATTATATATCTGAGGGTAAGCATATAAAATTGGTAATCGAATGTTATACGGCAATGATGAATACACTGGTATAGTTGATCAGAGAAAGCATAAATTTTTGGAACTTTCCTAAAAGGTTGCATCTTACAGTACATATCAACTTTTATCATTTAGAGTATTCGGATTATTTTCATCTTTATTATATTCATAATCCTTCAGCTGATGCATCCTTTGACTTTTTCTTCAGGTGTTTCTTGTCAAACTCTGCAGCCTGCATGGAGCTTTAAACCAAACCTTTTATTTATTCTATGGGCATAGATTGTTCTAATTTCATGAAGCATATAACTAGGTACAAGTGTTAAGCTATAGTAAGTATTCTGAGTTATTTTTACCTGTAGTCAGGATTGAACTTGTAACCTACAAATGGTTTCACTTAGAAGTTCATTAAACAAATCCCTATATCTGTTATGCTATATGTGCTACTGGACAATTCAGAATTTTTGGAACTTATAAACCTTATATTTTTATCAACATTATGAATTATTACTATTATGTTAGATTTTTTTATCTTGGCTCATATTACAATTGATTTTTTTTGGCGGGGGAGTGTAAAATGTAACATAATAGATATAGGCATTTGGTTAATGAACTTTTAAGTGAAATCATCTGGTGGTTGCAGGTTCAATCCTGACTACAGGGAAAATTAACAAGGGATACTTACTATAGCTTAACACTTGTACCCAGTTATGCTTAATGGAATCAGAACAATCTACTCCATGGATTAAATAACGGGTTTGGTTCAAAGTTCCTGGTAGGCTCCTGAGTTTGACAAGAAACATTGTGAATATAACAATAAAA
The DNA here is from genome assembly GCA_963585895.1 of Sepioteuthis lessoniana. Lineage (NCBI taxonomy): Eukaryota > Metazoa > Mollusca > Cephalopoda > Myopsida > Loliginidae > Sepioteuthis > Sepioteuthis lessoniana. The sequence continues at coordinate 10,284 of CAUZXS010006693.1, read as the reverse complement.
ATGAAAACAATAGTCTGAATACTCTAAATGGTAAAACTTCTACATGTCAATAAATTTAGATAAATAATACATCTCCAATTCACTGAATTGTTAATATTTTACTTTTGTGAATAGGATATGGATGAAATATTAAATTCTTTTGCTATGTGTAGAAAAGAAAAATCTATATTACTGAAGATTTTAAGTACTTTCTATATATTTTTGTATGTAGATTTTTGTCTTGAGATTTCAAATTTAATGTCAGCTATTTTTGTTATAGAAATATAAGCAAAATAATTTAAAAAATCATTTTTACCTCCTTAATCATTTGGATTGAAGCATTTTTTCTAAAGTTAATATTTTAAATTGCAGTTCTTAAAGACTATACGAATTTCTTGCTAACTCTGTTATTCTATTGGGTGGATCATTTAGTTCTCATTTACATTGAAATTTTATTAATCTATATGGGGAATCAGGAGTAGCATAATGTCAATGAATTTAAGTAATTCATTATTTTATCTTAATATCAACAATATTTTATGGTGTGAAAATTTGTCCTTTTGTTTAGTTCTATCTACTATTTTTGTCTTATGTTCTGCAGTTTATGTGGTTCTATACAATAATAGTGATAATTAAATATTCATTGACCTTGAGTTTTTCTGTTTAATTTTGCTAATATTATTAATCCTATTTATTCTAGTATATTTACTTAATATTTTTTACTTTCAAATATTTCAATTTTCTTAATTAATAACTTCATTTCTGAATAGTATTAAGTTCAATTATGAGAGAAAATCATTTTATAGCTTACTGTTATGAACACATTTAATTTAAATGATTTTTAAAAAAATATCTACCATTTTAATTATACTGACATGACAATTTACTGATAAAGTATAAATTTGTTGAATACATTTTTTTTACTGAATAATTTTATCACTTATTTAATATTAAAATAAAGATATTTTGATATTTTATAAAATTCTTACTTTGTGATAACAATAATTTCCTGAGAATATGAAGGAAAGAGAAGTAAGGAGAATATTTAACCTTTTTTTTTTTTTTTTTTTTTTAACAACTTTGTCGTAATAACCTGGCAAAAGCTATTTGTAGAATTTGAAAAACAAAAGTTTTATTAAATATTTGAGACTCTTTTTTTTGGTGCCTTTTTGTCTAAAAAAAAAATTCTTTTTTTTTTTCTTTTTTCAAATTGAATATTGTATTTTAAATGTATGAAAAAGATACTACAGCTTTATTTTATAATCTAGTTTGTGGAAAAAATGAAGTTCAAATTGTTCCTGCTATATATATTTGTACTTGATATTAGTCTGATTAGTGAGAAAAAAATAAATTTTTTCCTCTAGAGTTATTAAAAATAAAAAGTGTAGAAAAGTTGTAGAAAGAATTGAATAAAGAATGCATTCTCCAGACCTGGGGTGTGTACCTGTGACCTAAAGACTAAAGTGCTGAAATGTGGCGAATTCAAACTACAGTTGCTCTCTAACATTCATTTTTGGACTAATACCTTTGTGAAATGTATGAAACCCCTTATTCCCTCCTCCTCACTTATGGGTTAAAATAGTATCAATGCTGTTCTTCTACGAGGGTGGCTTTGACAGTAAATAACCCTCAAAGGTTGAGATGCCATTAAAAAAAAACTAGACATCATTACTTTTAAAGTAGATTAATTGTACTTAAAAGATTTTTTTTCTTTAATATGAAGAACTCATTTGGTTAAAAATATTAGTCATAAAAATTTTCCATGCACTTTGATATCATATATACACACGCACTCTTGACACACACACACACATATATATATATATATATATATATATATATATATATATAAATCTGAAGTGCTCACTTGGGATTATAAAATCAGCTTGCTATATAAGTTGGCAATCAACAATCTAATATTCATTTTATATTGCGACTTCTATATCCTTTCTTTCTCTTACTATTACTTTTGAATTATGTTAATATGCAAATATGGATACATCCTTTAAACATTTGTATTAAAGAAAAAAGAAAAAGAAGTTACTATTAAAATAGCCAAAATGTTTTCTAGTCAGGCATTAATAATTTCAATTTATAAACAAATAATTTTGAGCATTTTTTTTTCTAAAGAGAAGCCAAAATAATAAAGATTTAAAAAAATCTATTATATACTTATTTATTGTATGTTTTAATTCTTCTTTAATTCAATAAATCTTTTTTTAAATTGCTACTATACATTTTTCATGAATGAAATGCGTTTTTAATCTTTTTTTTGTTTTTCAAATTTTAACTTAATAGCTGTTTACTAAACAATATATACTGATGTGAATTAGTAGACTAGAATTAAGTTGATTTTTTTTTCTTTCTCTTGTCTCATTTGTTTTGTTTGCTTGGCTCTTATTTTAGAATGGGCATTTATCCTTTTCCATTTTCTGTTAACTGTTATAATTTCTTTTAATCAGTCTACATTGTCATCATTATTCTTTTTATTATATCTACTTGTATTTTTTTCATATTTATCTTAATTATATAGTTTTATGGCAAAGTTACCTATAAAGACATGCACTTTTAGTACATCCATGATATTCATTTATACATAGTATTTATTTTCACTGCATGACTAATATTAAAGGAAACTTATTTGAGTTCTATTGTATATATTTTCTTTCTGCTTATTTTATTATCAAATACTATTGTCAACTCTTATTCATTTAAGATTAGTCTGTATAGTAGTATGCATATCAATAAACCAATACCTAAAGATGTTACCTGAAGTTAATGTTAGTATTTTTTAAAATGTTATAAATTACATAGCTAATATTTTCTGATGCTTTTATGTAGCTGTCAGTTTTTAATATATAGCTTTAAATTCAAAATAGCATTAACTCATTGTTATTTATAGATAACTTTTAAAACTTGTTCTTTTATTTTGGTGTTATTAATTATCTGACTATTACTTTGTAATTAAAATGACATTAAAACTGTGAAGTAGTTGAATCTAAATATGTGATTAATATTTCATTTTAATTATTTTTGTTTAAAGAATTCTTTTTTTTTTTTTTTTTTTTTTTTTCTTCTAATTTAACCCAAATTCTATTTCAAGTCATAAAAAAAATCAAAGTATGTTGTGAATTGAACTTGAGAAACAAATTAACTTTACTATGATTTTTAATTTGTTTTGAAATGAAATGTTATGAAATATTAGTTAAACTAGAATAGAATATCTCTCAACTAATTTTTGAATTTATTTGCATTTAATTTAGTGCTTAGAATTTTTTATAAGATTAAAAATTCAATAATTCAACTTTGTCTATTCACCTTTCATCAACACTTGTCACACTCTCATATACACATATTGGAATTTCAGTTTTTACTGCTCTTCCTTTCTGCACATGAATACTTTAACACAATTGATTGGGTCAGTAGTAGATACTGATTTCTGTTTTCAGCATCCAGCTCAGCAGGGGCCACAGCTATGACTTCAGAAAGTGAATCTGAGGAATCAGACATGGGAAGATTACAAGGTGTGCTTTCCTTCTACCTTCTCAAACCTCTAATAATACCATCATTATATGCAATTGAACTAGTTAACACATACACATGGTGAAAAAATTGCTTGAAATTTCAATAATAGGATATATTTCAGCTTATAGCTTTCAGTTTTGCTTTATCTAAATGCTATATAGAATTTGATTTACTTTAATATCTGCTTTAGAGTTCATATTAGTGAAATTGTAATATGCTGCTTCGAAGGGAAGAAAATCTATGAATAAGATGTAACATTTTCATTTATGTGTATGTATGTTTTCTTTTTGTGCTTTATAAGGTTATTTTAGAAAGAAATCACGTTCTCAACGTATTTTTTTCATGCATTTTTAATTTGTTAAAAATAGAATTTGTATATCTTACAGATTTTTTTCCTTTTATAAATGCATGCAAATATGAAAAACTAAATGTTCTGCCACTAAAAATTTTGAACAAAACTAAAATCTATCAATTAATAAAAAGTAGTTTTTACATTTATTATTGGCATGCTGGCACTGACATTTAAAAGCTTTTAGCCTTGACATTGCTATGGCATGAGGAAACTTAACCTTGCTTGATTAACTGCTTCATAAGATTAGCATTTGTCTCAGACATTTCTTATAAAAAGTTACCTAACCCTTGCTGTGAGAGGCTTTCATAACATCATTTAGTTAGGATTTGATTTTATTCATTAAATATTTTTTCTTTTCATTTTATTGAAAAATTCAATGCCATAATTTTGATTTTTTTTTTTTTTTTTTTTTTTTTTTTTTTAATTTTTTTAAAAATATATCTATAATTTCCTAATGTTATCTATACAAGTTGAATTGTTTAAGAGCAGTGATTAAAGGTAGCAAAATGACTTTTCTTTCTGCCTTTTTAGAATTATGAAATTTATTTGTGGTTTAATTAGATGTATTTTTCATTTGGTCTAGTAAGAGACAGTAAAATTGGGTTAAATCTGAATTGTAAAATGCTCGTGTAAATTCTATGAAAAGCTGATAAAGCTTGCTTAATTGTATCAAATAGAATTAAATGTATAATCTTTGGTAAATTACAAATGCTGACAAGCATTTTAATATACTTTAGATTGAATATATTAATTAGATATATCGATAAAGCAAATTTTGTTTGTGTTAGATTTATTTATATTTTTTTTAAATTTCTGAAATGTAAAAATAGAGATTTTTAATCTCTAGTATGTTGGTGGGTGTTATTTCCATGATGATTATAGCTTCAAATTGGCCACTTCTAATTGTTTTAGAAATTTCTATGAACTTTTGAGTAATACTCTAATTTTGTATTTTTTAAATTTTATTTTTAAATTATCACCTGCTATTTAAAAAAAGAAATTTGATTTTGGTGTCTTAAAGGATTAGGATTTTATCTAGAGATGAAATGTCTTAAAGGTACTAAATACTACTATAAAAGCCATTACACATTTCATTGGATTTATAAAAAAAAATCTAGATCTTATTAAAAAAAAAATAGTGAATGAAGATTGGTAGTTTGTATCAGCTATGAAATATTTAATAGCAACATTTTCATTACTTTTTTATAGATTAGAAATGTTTTTGTAAATATTATTTGAGCAAAATTTTAGGCTTTGATTTTAAATTCTATTTTTAGGGGTGTATTAAGTTATGAGAAATGAATAATTTTTAAATAATTTAGTGTGGATGGAGATATATATATATATATATATACTTTAAAATGGCCATTCTAAAAATGAAACTGCAGAATAAACAATATCAAACTCATAAGAATGTATGTATTCTCA